>AJFK01000509.1:0-148360 GCA_000467715.1 Hysterium pulicare CBS 123377
GTCTGTTTCCCAGGGTTCCATTTCACGGAGAATGATGATGTACTCGGGGTCACGCGGGTCATATTCCCAGGGGAGGTTGAAGTGGCTAGTAGGGATCCATTAGCAGAATTCTCGTGGCTATGCACGCAAGGAAAAAGAAAATACATACGTAAGAGTATCAGGTGATACATATCGCTTTAGAATCTTAGGATAGGCCGGCTCCGGTACCCCCGGAATTGCAGCCGGTGCTGTAGATGTCGTTCTTCTTGGTCCATGGCTGTACGAGCGATACGGATTCGATATCTCCATCAACTCCTCCGGTTGGGCTCGTTGAATAGTACGCCTCGTCATCACTGGCATAACATCATCTCCAGCATAATTAACCTTACGACCGGATTTCTGCATGACGTTTGGCGGCGGACCAACACCGTATCCAGTGAATCCGCCAGCAGCGTATCTGGAGACTCCATAATCGGCTATTGGTCGATCCACCGGCGAAACAAATTCTGCTTGGTCCTGGAAGTTCTTGTAGTCCAGAGCACTTGATGAGTCTGTATTTGTCGATATACGCTTCCGCTGAGCTACAGAGAGACTCCGAGCACTTTGCGTTGTTTCTTTTCCTAATAGAGCACGAGCGGTCATTGAGAACCAGTCGCGAATGTCATCGCCATTGTAGGCGACTATGAGGATTGAGCCAACCGTGACGACAGTAAGTGGAATCGCGATCTCCCAAAATAGTGTTTGACTTTCTTCCATATTGCGGATATCCGCCGCATTCATTCCCAAGTAACTCGTAACGAAGGAAAGCGGAAGGAATATGACAGTCACGAGTGTGAAAACTAGGATGGCTTTGCCGTGGTCCTCTTCGTTAATTTCTGTACTTTGTTTTGCGGTCTCCGAGAGTGGTTTGCAGCGTTCTAGTAGCTCCATGTAGTCTTCATGGTTATCGGATAGATTGTCCAGACAGCCGTTCAATATATTGCGTTCGATGGGGAAGAGTGCTCGGCGGTGAGGAATATCCTTTTGATACGTTGTGTCGTCTAATACAGAGTTGTAACTTTCCACCACCCTAATCTGCCAATCATTCACCCTGTCCAAAGCGACGAGCTCCTCCTGAAGAAGGTTAATATCACGTAAAAGCCGTTTACTGGGTCGATGATTGACTTGAAATTGCTAAAGTCCACCATTAGCAACGTCACGATGTGGGTCTATCACCATGTCCTTGGAACTTACCAACGTCGAGAGATAAGCACGGTATAGATCGGCTACTCTCATACTATTCTCAATAGGTTGGACCAGGAGACGTCGCGTCAGCCAAGCCAGGAGGAACTCTGGACCGAGGGAAAGTCTCATCAGTATATCATCAACTGGGTCAGAACGTGCCATGATGCAAAGATCTCTACGAGCGTCCAAAAGGGACGATTGAGCGCTAGAAAAGAATCGTTCAAGCACATCCAAGCCTTGTTTCGAAAACGGAGTCTCTTCCTCTGAAGTCACCGCGTCTCTATGTTGGAAGCATAAGTTGTTGAAGTGGACTGCTCGCTCAATAGCTAGGAAAAAGATGATGAGCCTCCTGAAAGATTCCAGAAGTGCTGGCGGAAACGTGTAACGGTCCGACATTTTGCCTTGCTCAACTGCAACGCCATTTGCAAGCTGGGCTGCTTCCGAAAGAAGCTGCCGTGCTTCTGCAACGGTCTTCGATAGGATAGCCAAATATGCAGCGTTGCGCTCTTCGATCATCAGTTGTCCATCATTTCGGATCCAATTCCTAAGATCAACATTTGACTCCTCCTGTTTCGCACTCTCTTCATCGGTCAACCCCTCGTCATGAGACGGTAGATGCTGTAATCGTAGATGCTCTAGCGCTAGGCTTGGTTCATTATACACTTTGTTGTTGCGGCAGTCTTTACAGCGCCTGATTGATGTTTTAAGAACATCCTCTTCAGGATCCTCTTCAGGAGGAACGGTGAACTTCCCCTTCTCAAGCGAGTTGGTCGAATTTCGGACTATCCATCGTCGGTTGCCTGTCAAAGGTGACCTCCACCTGGGGTCAGTGTACTCGGCAGGGTCCATTTCCAACGGTCCCTTTCGTTGCACTTGGTCTACTGCCTGTTGTATTTGTAAGTATACTGCATTCTTCAAATTCTAACATTGAAATGTGGCTCAATGCTCATAATATAACGATTTGAATGGATGCAATATATCGTATAACTAAGATAAAAATCAACTGAGAAACAGGATAGCTTACACAGGCAATGTTCTTCATAGCACCCCATACTCTCCTCAACATAACGCTCTCGTCAACATCGGGAAGGAAGAGACGAACTACGTACTCAACAATAGTCGTCAGTTCACTAGCGTAAGAGGTAAGCTTGTACAGCTGGACATTGAATATAAGCTGATGTCGCCTCGGGATGCCCGTTCCTGAATCTTTTACATTCATAGCTTGGCCACTAGGAGTCTGCAAGGGCGTTGAACCAGTTTGGGTAAGGAATGGATATTCGTCTCTTAGCTTTCGAATGGTGTAATCTGGCAGGGACTCATAAAATTGGGTAGAAGTGAAGGCTTTTTCAATGACATGCGTCACCTCGCCGGAGTCCAAAGTCTCAGTCATCAAAGTCTTCTCGACCTGCGCTAAACAGTGGACCATCTGCGTGACTTCAGAGGGTATGCTTCCTCTGGACTCGTGCTGCATGAGTTTCTTTTCGAGGCTGTTGCTTGGGTCCGACCTGCCTGAGGCGTCCTCCTTCTCCACAAATGCCACGACTTTGGGGCCGAATCGATCCTGAGGCTGCGGCGGTGCTTGAGTAGTTTTCTCCTGGGACCGTTGCTTGGAGTTGAAACGAGGCCACATGAAAAAAGGAGGAACCTGTAAATATGCAACACTTGATAAAGGATCGTTCGACTCTCTAATTGTATTGAGCGGTCGGACCTCGCCATCGGCCATCATGCCGTTGATTGACGATAGTGAGATCCCCGAGTTCATGTCTTTAGGCGACCGGATCTGCTCATCGTTCAGAGCGAACACGTCAATGAACATGGGAAGTCGTCGTCGATTGATCTCAGTCCAGTTGGCTGGCGTTAACTTTCGGTCACTTTGGCCCTCACGCCACGCCATCTGTAAGCTGTCCTTTGACTCCGACCGTGCAGAAAGCTTCAACTCCCGCAGCTTCTGTTCCAGCTCGAAGTATGTCTTACACTCTTTGACTGAATACAGCATTGTTCGACTGTCCCAATCGGTCAGTCGAACAGTGGGAGAATCGAAGTCACTCCGTGTTGTAGGAGATGGTTGTGCATCTCTTCCCGGCCCTGGTTCCCGCACTATGGTAATTGATTTGCCTAAGATGTCTGCGAGCTGTCTGTACCCACAAGTCACAATGATGTGAGAGCCGATACTCAGAAGCCAGACCAACGGAACATGGATAATGTTAGTGGAAGAGGTATTCCCATACTTACGGAAAGCTTGCTCCATATCTCGTTCCCGCACTGGCTCGTAAGGATAATAAGATTGCATGAGACTCCTTGGGGGATGTAGCTGATTGCCCCGATTACTATTCGATTTTGTTGGGGTGAGAATGTCAAAGATTGGCACGCATGAGAAAATAGCTGCAATTTCATCCTCTCTATGCTTTTCTTCGAACCGAACCACGGTACCAGGTTCAATAAACATTCCATCTACGAAAGTTTTGAGCTTCTCTCTTTCAACTTTCTCTAGGAGCTTGGTCGTGATCTTAAATAAACGTGGGGAAAGATCAGGAAGAGATAAGCATTCATTCTGCTCCAAAATTAGCTATTACAAAGTAGGAATAGGTGTGAAGTAAGGATAACAAAGCGACGATGACGATCTCCTTCGAAGTAGACCAAGGCGAAACGGATAGCCGTAATCAAAGCTTGCGTGCGTGGCCGCTGAAGATGTGCATACCTATCCATATCAAGGTTGCCACTGTATGCTGAACTGTCTGAGCCCCGAAACTCGCCCTACACGATTAAATAACCGTGAGAGTATTCACTGATATCAAACTTGGATGGTCCATGATTTGGGGCGGTAGAAACCAAGTTTCACTCAGGAGCCATGAAGAATGGCCCTCTTAGGGACAGCCTTCCTCGATTTTTGATATAATGTTGAAAGATGCCACTTTGAAAAGATAATGCATGCACGTACCTTAAACTGTGTGAAGTCTAGTTCTTTTGCTGACAGGTGGTGCCAGTGAATGTCCGGGCTTTCTCGCAGTGGAAGGGAAAGGGTGTATAATTGGATTGAAGTCTTGCTTTCGGCTGTCAACATATGCGATTTGAGGATGTTTAGCGTCTCCCGTCTCATATCACGGTAACTGGTCGATTTTTGAGCAGGCGTGTCTGCACGAGCCTGTGGTGGTCCCTGGGTGTCCACCAGGAATGAAAGGCGATTGCCATCTCTATCATTTGGAATGATAATTGGACGAAGTGGTGGTGGTGCTGGGGGAGGAAGTGAATCTACATCTTCTGTTTCTGTCAAAGTAACAGACTCATCGCTATCATCCGATGTGGCCCTATAGGACGAGACCGATCTAGATCTTGACCTCGCTCTCGATCTTGACCTTGCTCTCGATCTTGACCTTGCTCTCGATCTTGACCTTGCTCTCGATCTCGATCTCGATCTATCCCTGTATTCGATTGTTACTGGTGGTACCACTTCATAATCCAGGTCTGCTCGGCGTGCTCTAGAAACTGGTCGTGGTGGCCCATATTCTGTAGGCCAACCGTCAACCAAAAGCAGAAACATCAGAAAGTGGGCGAGCGTACCAATGATATCATCTCCCCGCAGCTGTCGGAATTTCTTTTCTTGCTCCAAAGATGACTCAATAGCCTTTGTTGCAGAGGCTAGGAACTCATCAGATGCAGGCCGCGACCAAAGCGAAATGACCACGGTTGCTCCTGGGGCCACAATTGAATCCCATGACTCAGGCAGTACAATTTCTCCGTGTATACTCATGAGATCATACTTTCCATACAAGACATCTTCTTTGCTATCCTCGTCCTCCTTGCGAGAATAGACTTGTCTTATTGACCACTGGACGCCCTACGCCAAAACCTGTAAATAAGACGAAGGAGAGTCGAGGGGTGGGTCTACTTACTGCCCAGGACTTAGCTTCTGGCCAACCAAGCAGATATCTCTGGCCAGTGTGGTCAAAAAAGACGACGGGTTCCTTTCCTTCCTCCTTGATAGCATGATCGTCCTCCTCAACATTCCTTCCCGCAGGAGGATCGGGTTCCGGTGGATCGACGACAGGAACGTGCTCGCCTCTGCTATGAGGGTAGGACGACTCCATTGCACTGAAAAAGCGACTTGTTGCAGGAACCCGGCGCAGACTGCCCCCGAGAGCAAGCTGAAGGGGAAGACATGTTGTCTTGACGTGTCGACGCGCTGCGAGGTGATTGATGCACGTCCTTCAGCCCCCAAATCAACCACAGGCTGGCACGTGCACGCAAATCTTGCCAGCATCGCATTAGCCTGACTAACTCACTTTGATGGCAGAGCTAGTCCACCACACTCGACTGCTTTCGTCTGCATCTTTCGGATGGATGCAGGATCGATGGGTATTGGAGGGCGAGGAACAGTCTGGGGAGATGCGCTGCTCAGGTTACCCCGGATTCTGAGCTACGGCTTGGGCAACAATGCTCTTGCCTAGTCCACCGTTCACCCCCAATCCTCCTTCCACGTAGGTACCTAGGTAGATCGACGTTTGGACACGTGACCCAAGGTCCAACCCTCCTGCCATGAACCATCAGGTGTCATGTTGCCCCTCGTACGATGCTCTTCTTCACCTCTCATTTCATCCCGCTCCAGCCTTCTTCTCTTCCTTCCTCCTCGCTGTATACAACCGCCCATCTCTGCCGCAATGGCGACCGCGGACGGCGTTTCAACTCCTCAAGACAGCAGCGCTGAGAAGGATCATGGCAGGCTCGATGCAGACACGAAGAAACTCGAGCACATGGGCTACACCCAGGACATGACGCGCAAGTTCTCCGTCTGGGCAGTCCTCGGCGTAGGCTTCTCGCTCACCAATTCCTGGTGGGCTGTGTCCGCCGCTCTCATCACCGGAATCAACTCTGGCGGCCCTGCACTTCTGATCTATGGCACCGTTCTCTTATTCATCGTCTCAATTGCTATTGCCTCCTCACTGTCGGAGCTTGCAAGCGCTTTTCCAAATGCTGCCGGGCAATCGTTTTGGGCTCGTGAATTGGCTCCGAAAAAGTACTCCAACCTTGCGTCCTACATTGCCGGCTGGTTCGCGTGGTCGGGTTCACTGTTTGCCTGCGCCAGCGTCGCACTCGCGGTAGCCTACGCGCTCGTTGCGTGTTACAATCTCAACCATCCGGATTTGTATGCATCTCCCCCTTTCACATCCGCATGACCACTACTCACTCAAAGACGTTTGACAGCCAATACAAGACATGGCACGTCTTCGTAGCATATCAATGCGTCAACGCCTTTGCAGCCTTCTTCAACTGCTATGGAAAGACGCTCCCGCTTTTCGCGACCGTCTCCCTCTGGACGAGTCTGATTTCCTTCTTTGTAATCTTGGTTACCGTTCCAGCAAAAGCTCCGACCCATCAAGACGCCAAATTTGTCTTCAATACCTTCATCAATAAAACTGGCTGGTCTCAGAATGGCATCGCCTTCATCACGGGTCTCATCAACACTAATTGGGGCTTCTCCTGCCTCGATACAGCTGTACATATGGCCGAAGAGGTACCTAGGCCAGAGAAAAACATTCCCATTGCCATCATGGGCACCGTTTTCATCGGCTTTGTCACATCCTGGTTCTTCATCATCAGCATGATGTTCAGCCTCATCGACTTAGACTCGGTGTCCGAGAATCCCCTCTCTCCCGTGCTCGAAATATTCTATGATGCACTTGGTAACAAGGCCGGAGCTATTGTACTTGAAGCAATGGTGATTGCTACGGGAATTGGTTGCATGATCGCGTGTCACACCTGGCAATCTCGTCTATGCTGGACGTTCTCGCGCGATCGGGGTCTCCCTTTCCACCATATCTGGTCTCGCATCAGCCCAAAGCTAGATGTGCCGCTACATGCGCATGCACTGGGATGTTTCATAGTCGCCATCTTGGGTTGCCTATATCTCGCGTCTTATGCGGCCATCAACAGGTTGGTGAAACCTTTGTTCCCTGATATTTGTTAAGACACTGATCTTTGGCCAAGCATCATCACCGGCTGCATCGTCCTCCCATACATATCTTACTCCATACCAGTGATCTGTTTACTCGTCAAGGGTCGCTCTAACATTCGCCCTGGCCCTTTCTGGCTCGGGAAATACGGGTACATCGCTAATTTTACCCTGCTTGGATGGACACTATTCACCGTCGTCATGTACTCCTTACCCACCGCCATGCCAGTTGCAGCTGACAGTGAGTTATTTCTGACATCCTCTAAAAGAATTCACACTAAACTACTTTTCACTAACCTCTTTCCTTCAGCTATGAACTATGTATCCGCGTGTTATGGTGTCATCGTCCTTATCTTGACCGTAGATTGGTTCGTGCGGGGACGGAAGCAATACAGAGGACAGACGCTGGATCATGCAGGAGGGGGAGTCCATACTACTGCGGGTCTGTGAGGGATGTTGCGTATCTGGGCAAGGGCTGAAAATCTCGAATATGGCTCAAGGTTGAAGAAAATAGAATCCGATGAGCTACTTTGCTGCAATGCGATAGGGCTGCATAATGGCTTTGGTCTTCTCATCTTGAAATGGTCCTCACAAACGTAGGTCATGGATAACCATTGTAGATTAGCTTCACGCACAAAATTACACAAACAGTCGATTCTAGAATAGATAAGTCTTATAAGTAAGTCGATATTGGGTTATTCTATCTTCACCAATATCCCAGTCTTTATACTCCCCAGGTAGCTCCATCTACCATTCATTCTTCACCCCCAAACGCCAAATCCTCATCTACCTCTCCACGTCCCAACCCCCAAGCCCCAGCATCCCAATCATGCACACCAGCAGCCCACGCAGCCCATCCACCATGAAGCAGAAGCGGCAGCGGCAGCGCAGGCTCATCTGCCACATCCCGATCCCCGCCAGGAGCACCCCACGCAGGGTCCCCATACGGAGGCATCTCAGCCGGCACATGCTCCTTCATATGTGCATAAATCTCTGCCTGACTAAACTCCTTCATACAACCCCAACAGATATGACCGCCGCACCCCGCACAACTGATGTGGTCGCATCCATCGATTTTCTGGATAGGCGTTCCGCATTTCGGACAATCCCTCACGTCGTTCGCAGCCTTCCATTTCGCGAACTCCTGGGCTTGTTTTTGGGCTTCGGCGCGGATTTGGGCGGCCGTGGCGCAGGTGTGGGAGAAGTGGGCCGGGGTGTGGCAGGTTGTGCAGGTTTTGGTGAAGCAGGAGGGACAGTAGAATGTGAATGCATCGGGACGTTTGGCGACATCGGCGGGAGAAAGAGGCGTGGTTGTGCGGTAGACGCAAGTACAGTCGGGTGTTGGACAGTACTTATATCTTGTAGGGTTCGTGCGGATGTAGGTTGCGAAGGAGGATTCTAAGAGTTTTTCGAAAAGGGTCGAGGAGAGGGAGTCGCGGAGCTCGGAGAGGGGGAAGGGCTTGTTGCAGGATGGTGCGGAGCAGGTGATGGGGAAACTGCTGTCGGTGGCTCCGGAGAAGACTGATTTGATCTGATCAGTGAAGCACTCGGAGCAGTAGATGTGGTTGCAAGTAGTGCTATGGACTGTGGTAGGCTCAGTCCAGCAAATGACACATGTTTTCTGGGGTTGGATAGGAGGTGGCAGATTTAATCGAGTTTGGATATCGTCTGCCTCCCGCTGTGAGCCGTGGATAACGAGAGTCCTGAGAGCTTCAGTGAAGTTGAGTTTAACTCGTCCTCCAGGCCATCCCAATAGTTCTTTGGCCGTGTCGAGACCACCGCAAATGACAGATTTGAAGGTCTCTTTATCCAATTCGAAGACGAATTGTTGCCATTTGAAAGCTTTAAGCTCCTTGCATTTCTCTTCGATTGACTTAACAACGTTAGGGATATCGCTGCCCCATATCCTGAGCTTACACTCCCTCTCGTCAATAGCGATAGATGTGTCGGAGTTGCGTAGCAAGGTGTTTAGCCAAACACGTCCAATAAGGCGAGCAAAGCGGTCATCCCATAGTTGGTGCTGCGGAGCTTCTACACTAATTACGGTAAACCCTCCCAAAATCTGTTCCAACTGACGCTTCACAGCAGCTACTAAACCTACGTCTTCCCCCTCAAGGCGTACTAAAACTTGTGTAGGGTTTTGACTTGGTTCAAGGACGGTTATGGCGGCCTTTCGAGGACTTTGAAGCGATTGAGAGAGCTTTTCGATGTCGTTGCGGCAGATCAAGTAACGAACCTTACGGATGTGTAAGAGAGCAGCAAACAGGGGTCTGATCTCTAGCTTTCCGTCGTGGAGCTGAGGAATCGTCGAGTCGGAGAGCTCCGCGCAAGCACGTCTTGCTTCCTCTGGTCCGTCGAACTTTGCTGAAGCTATTACTTTCCCAGAGTCTGCCTTTGGGTTGACGTGAAAGTCAATAAGAGGACCTAACCTATCTGCCAGAAACTTCGAGACAATGGAACGAGCAGAATGTATGTCGTATGAGGTCTTAGTAAATGCATACCGAGATGGCTTTACTCGGTGTTCAGCGCAGAAATCTCTCAGCTCAGTTGGGCCTAACCCAATGTCGACACTGAGCAGTTCGACCACATGTCCTATACCATCAATAATATTGTTATACTCGGCGGAAACAAGCATGCCGTAAACTGGACGAGTTAAAAAGATGTATTCGGCGTGTTCGGCACTACGGCTGGTCTTGTAATAAAGTAGGATGTTCCGAGTCGCTCGAGGCCACGCCACAGCCACAGTGGTCGTATCTAAATAGCAATAGGTTGTGCTCCAAGGGTCGTATGGAAGTCTCCCAGCGTTCAAGATTACACGTGATACTTTTGCGCCAGCCGTGATTTCGACGATTGCGCCTCCCATCTCCCGGCGGATCGTGCTGATAGGAGAAACCTATAAACTATTCGTTAGCCTCCGCAATAATCCAAGAAAAGCTTTTCTACCAAATAGTAAAGGTTGTATTATCTAATGGTAGCATTGGATAGCCTATCAACAGAGGCATTTTCTCTTTGATGGCTTTCACTCATGTCATTACCCGTGTACCGCGACATTAACGTTTGAGATGGCTAAGAACAGGGAACGCACGAACTTACTTCTGTGTCAGTATCCATAGCTCCAGGCAAATCAGCATGCTGAAACAAGCAGCTGTCTCCGTTCAAACATTTGCCCTGCCGATAGAATGCACACGGATATTGCACACTCATGTTTTACCGAACAACTTCCGCCCCAGAATCTTTCACTCGAGATTCTTCCTCCTCTGTTTGTTCTCCCCGTTTATGGTTTGAGCGGTAGGGGCTATATCTGTATGAAAAAGGGATAGCTGAAACGACAGGGAAAAGGGCGCGATGAGAGACTTCCTCCTGGAGATTGGGTCTATGGTCGGCAAGATGGTGTGGCTTGATGTTGAGATGTAATGGTGTTGATGAAGTGTGTTGGAGAGTGTTTAAAAGGTAGGCCGACCGAGCGCTTTTTAACTTGCGCTAGGTGCACATCAAGTCAACAGAGTGACATAGAAACGCAATGATAATAGTCGACTTATATGAATTTTTGTCGTTATGAAAGTGACGATAGCGTACCAAAATATAAGAACTAATGAGGGAATTAAAGAAACACTGTGACATCATACAATGAAGTTAACCACGAATGTGAACTTTGGATATAATCACCGCTTACGCGTGGTTGAGATTCACCATACTCTTCTTCTTCTTCACAGTCACGGGAACATGTCCTTCAGAAAGGTCTGAAATTTTACTTCAAGTTCGCAAGAAGTAGATGCCTGAGGGTTGAATCATTCAAAGTTGGGAATGTGAATGCTTGGACCAACTAAGCAGAATTCCGATGACCTGATGATGAAGTTTTGATGGTGGTTCTTCATATCGGAAGGAGGTTGCAAGAGCCACGGCGGGTGTCGTTATTTGTTGTACAGTGAACTCTTTTGGCTGTGCAAGTCTGGAAAGCATCTCTCCCATATAATACTTTCTGTATAGCCCCAAGGATGGCAACTTGCTTTTAAGCCTTGTACAGAGTTTATAATCGGCTTCGCAGGCTGGTTGTAAAGAAGGTGGCAGGCGAAAACGACGCAGTACGACACCACTTGTGCACGAGCCAAGTATATGTCAAGCCAATAGGAGCCATTCCAACGATATTTCATTGTATTGCACTTTTCGATCTTGAAACGAACATTCTTAAGAAATATATAAAAGCTTAATCAATTTCCACTATTCTCATTACTATGCCACCCAAGCTGAATAGCCTCCTCCTTCCCCCTCCTCCTCACTCTCAACGCCCCATCCTCGCCAGGCCTGATCTCAACCTCCTCGCCAGCAGGAACATCAAACCTGACCACCTTCCTCCCTTGGGACGATGGTCCAGCCACAGTCTCAGGAACCCAGGTCTCCGCATTCTGGCTCTCTTCTTTCTTTTTGGCCTTCAGAATGCCTCTGATGTTCTCCGCTTCCTCGGCCGCGACTTGCGCCACTGCTCCTTGATTTGGTTGAGTAGCACGGGTTCCAGCAGCTTCCCCAGCTTGAGCCCTTAGCTCTGCGAGTTCTTCAGCCACTACCACGGCGAATGCCTCGGCTCTGGCTATAGCCGCTTGCAGAGCAGTCTCTTTCTTCTTCCGGATCGTTACGATATCCGCAAGAAGCGCCTCTTGAAGATCAGGAAACTCGGGATCGACATCCATTCGAGAGCCCGGCGTGCCTCTTGATCCCGATGCAGCGCTCCGTAGAGTAGCCTGGCTCTGGCTCGGAGGATGGTTGCTCTCGGCTCTCGGACAGGCATCGCTATAGATCCTGGTACCGACGATTGAGAGACGTTCAAATCGATGCCAGATATCGCAAGCAGCACAGAAATAGCGATCCTCGATGATCAGGATGCTATTTTCTGACTCCGGCTGGCTGGTGCTCGTGGTGATGGCTCTTTGGGTATTAGATCTACCGCTTGCCCGAGCCTCACCAGCCATGTTTGATGGACGGGATGTAGAAGGACCTTGCGAGCCCGTCGAACTTCGCCCCTGAACAACGCGCCGTGCAGCATCATCTTCAACACGGCTAGCGCGTGTCGCCTCGCGCTGGGTCTCCCACTCACCAACCCGCAGCCGAGCCTGCTCGTGAAATTGTTCCATGTAGCCTGCATGGTCCCTTTCCCACATCTCCCGCTCATGGAAGTCTGCCGCTTCTGCGATGATATAGTCATGTTCTTCGGGCATGACATACCTCACCAGCCCATCGGCGAGTCTACGAGAGACGCGGGGGATCATACTGGAGGGCTCCCAGGTGCGAATGCTCCATCTCGAGGTTGAAGCATTTGGTGGAGGCCTTCGTGGAGGCATTTCTGCGTGGTAGAAAAAACAAAGATTTCTTGAAGTTTAGCTAGTTGTGAATAGAGGAGGAAGATGTACGATAGCGAAAGTCAAGCGATGCAGTATACAATAAAGGTTGGCAGATGGGAAGACGTTGGCTTATGTTCAATACTAAGTCATTGATACTGCAGAGAATGACCATTTATATCTCAGTAAGAATGAAGAGTGAATGGTGTCGTTGGGCAATGTGAAGGAGAACGCATCATATCTCCGTGAATGGGTGACATTATTAGGAATCGATAATATAACTAAGAATGTATGTAACCAATGACTTTGAACTTTTGCGAGCCTTACAAGAACAGTGATGACGCTTAGAGGTAGATTGGACTCTGGGTGCGATAGGTGACCGTTGACCCAAAGCTAAGCTCCCCGATACTTTGAAGCTGTAAACGCCCAAAACATGAGTAAGGAATTTAAACATTACGATTACGATTACGAAGGCTGTATGCAAAAGAAGGCATAATGCTAAGAACTACTACTTCGTATAGGAGTCAGGCAATGAGCGGTAAGAATGCCATTGTGGCGCTATCTAAGGTAAAAGGGAAACAAAAGAAAGATATGAAAATACATGCGTTTTTTAGGGGTATACATAATCTAAGACATCTTATATAAAGCGGAGCGACGTCAGCAGGGGTTCGTGATGGGAAACTTAAACGCGAGCCTGCTCCCTCTGGCCGTGAACGTAATCTAGTATGAGAGCTGGCCATGGCAAACCATAGCGCTCAAACGGAGGAATATGGAGAAATGATTGGATACGAAACATGACAAGTCTCCGACGAACGAATAGTCGATAAACATTGACGGTGCAAAAGGCAATCGAAGACGTCCGAAGAGATTTAGTTGGGCCACACATCCTCCGTGAATCTCGATGAAAAATCATTATTCGTAACCATAGCCTTCACCAGTCTCTTGGAAGTTGTCATGAAGCATTAGCCACGGCATTCAGCTTCGAAGTAAGTATTGGTGCGGTGCTGGATCCCGTGGCAGAAGCCTGCTCGGCAGCAGTGGTATTCAACAACGTTGTAGCTTCAGAAAACGGAATACTCTTCGGACTTCCAGGGCGCGTATTGCACTGCGATGGTGGATTCGAAGTCGATTTGTCCCTCACACTGTTCGAGCGCGTGCTGTATCCAGATCGTTGTCCACTCCCACCACCAGCGCGATATTTGGTGGACCGACTGTCCTGACTTCTTCGAGATGGATCGGGAATAGGCTCTGCGCTATTCCTACGACTTTGGACGTATTCTGGATCGTCGCCTTTTCTCATGTGTCTGAATTGGTGGGTATGTTTATCGAGACACCAAAGTTGGTAGGGACCGGGAATGAACTTTCCTACGACGTCCCAGCAGTGGACCCAGGAGATGCCGTCATCGAGTCGGAAGAAACCCACGGTTTCCAGTTTCCCTTTGTCGTTGGTGATTTTGCCGTATTTTTTGCGACCGTCGTAGTCTGGTTGTAGCATGAACCGCTTGAGTACCTTGGAGTACTTCACGTGAATGGGGTCCCTGAGCCTCTGAGCCGGCTCATCGGTCGCTACTAGGTACCATCCTCGGCCGGGAATGTACTCATAGGAACCTGGTACGGGAGTATCCCATTGCTCCGTCTTGCGGGTGGACCTTTCGGACTTGGTGCGATTGAACCATTTGTGCGGCGAAAATAACGTTTGAGTTGCGACAAGCAGATTTGGTGTCATGGAAGATATCGTGGCAAAGGGTGCACTTGAAATTGCGTTCGCAAGATTGGCGAGCGAGCCTTTGGTGTTGAAGCTCTTACAGGCGAGCAGCGTGAATGAAAAAGCAAGCAGGGGATGAAGAAAAGACGAGGACGGAGGACGGTAAATGCACTAAATAGACGGGAACTATTTTAGCTGAGTGCTGAGGCGGGGAAAGGAAGAACCTTGGGATGCTCGTGCAGAAAAAACTTCGACAAACCTTTCGCAAGCTAAGGCGTAAATATAGGAAAATCTGTCGTGCTGATTCTCGGCCTCTCGCCCCTGACGGCTGGATGCGGATGGGACCAACGGATTAGCCAACCATGAGCTCATCCAAGGACCTTTTCCACAGTCTGTAGTAAATGCAACTTCATCATGACAAGTGGACGCGTTGCTCCTTCCAGAGCAACGTACATGAGGCCTCCCTCAGTACACCTGTTTTCAAGCCCGGAGGATCGATAGAGACGATTTCGGGCCAATTAGGCTACATAACAGACACCCGTGGCATCGGAAGAAATCGTAATGCGAGATAATGCGGCTGACGTGCAACACGGGTAATGTATGCAGGCGCGTATAATTCTGGATAGCGGTGTAAGGGAATTGAGATAGGTGGTGCTTTGGTGTTGAGTTGCTCGCGTGCTTCCAAGCCTCCAGGGTGTACAGTAGCCTAGCCTTCGTTCAATCACCATGCCGAAGCGAGGACAAGCAACATTATGAATTTGATATTCACATGCCAAGCTAGTTACCATGTTCTGCAGCTTTCGTGTTTATGAGACAGTGCATAATCTGATGCCTTGCCGCCGCCGACGGGCACAGTGCATATTCTAGCATCATGGGAAATACGACCTGTCACAATTCGGCCGATTCCGACCCTCCACAACATGTAGGCTGAGATGCCAAAGTACCTACTCCTCGGAAACGTTGAATAAGATCATTTGTGGAAAATGGCAGGGAGAAGCAAGGTCGTTATAAAGTATTGGTCCGGCAAGGGCTTCCTATGGTCAGTAACGATCACGCTCCTAATTCTGCAGCTGGTAGGTATCAACCTATCTCGCTTTTCGTAGCATACAAATCTTTAATTTTGGTTGTGCATTGCCCTATCGCCCACTTGTCCACTGTTCATCCCTAGATAAAGAGTCGGAATGCCACAATCTTCGATGTGATGCAACAGCTGGATACATATTTGCTCCCTTAGAATTGAGCTAACCGAGAATCTGATATCGTAACTTGAAGCGCCCCGTATGTCCCGAAACCCCTTTATGTCTCCGTCTTGACCTTAGCCTTGCCATTTGTGACCTTCACGCCTAATTGCTTCGCTCGTCCTACGATTTCGATTCGCTTCCTTGCCGAGACGGAGTGGGAGATTCTGACCAGAAATTAGTTGATGTCAACAGTAATCAGCGGATTAAAGGAACATACTCCGCGGCGAAAGTCTTGTTGTGCATCAAGAGCAGATCAACTTCACGGGCTATAATGCTGTTAGATGAGTTCGTTAAAGCCTTCCGAGGTTGGTCTTACGATTGTTGACGAGGAAGGCCTTGTGGCCGCTGGGCATCAAGTGACGAGTCTTTCTGTTTGAGCCATAACCGATCTGTAGAGCATCATTCCATTAGCCTTGTTCCCATTTGTGACGTAGATCGCTTATTTTGCAATATCGCGGCGATGTGCAACGGCGAACGCGAATGAAGAATCGAGTCGATCGGGACTTCTGTATTCGTTCGTACCTTTGGCATAGCAGCCTGACCCTTAAATCGCCGCCTCACACGGTTGTCAATTCCCTTGGGTTTCCTCCATGATGGGTCAACGCCTAAGATAATTCCAGTCAGAATTCCACTCTCAGTATCCCAAGGCAAATCTCGCGATGGGGCTCGGCTCACATTTGAATCTGTCGGATTGATGGCGATTGAAGCGCTTCTTGTCTATAGCATCGGAATTTTGTTAGCAGTCGGTATTGGACGTACGTGAGGTGAAATCGTACGCTTCTTCACGATCGGAACGTGCTTCTTCGCGGCAACCATCTGAAAGAACTTAGTTAGCTAGAGGAAATTGAGGACGGCAGTTAGAATGCATACTTTGTTGGATTGTGGTCGTCGTCACGATTTGTCGTCTCGTTTCCTTCAAAAGATCGAAAATGTTGGAGATGCCGATGGTGGGTGGCCAAGCACGCTAACAAGCGAGAGTCCGGAGATTCGCCGATCCTGACGTTTTGCACTGGCACGTGATGCCTAATCAGCGCGTCTCCACCATCTTTTCGCATTTAAAAGTGCTATCGACGCTAAGATATATGCTGAGTTGCAGGACTCAACCCTCATTGCTAATTCTATGACTTTGAGATGATGTGTCTCGGCCCATTATGATAGATATGCCAACTAAAGTAACCGGATGCCTCGCTTTCCAGCCTCAAGCTCCCTAGTCTGTGGATTTCGATCCCACATAATGTTTCGCTGATAGCCGTGCCGCTGTCTAGTTGTCCCGGCTATTCTGTTGTCCCTACTAAACGCTCAAACCTGTGTCCCGGTAATGCATATGCCACGATGAGACTTGAAGCCGCCTCATTCTGTCTCCATTGACTCCACACCAGCTTTGCGCTTCTGACTTACCCACTCAACAAACTCATCTACCACGCTTGGCCAGCTAGCCTCTTCATTCCAGAAGCTTAAATCTTCGTCTTCCAAGCTCTGCTGAGCAAACTTGAGCGTCATCTTCCACATATCATTGTTGACACTCTTCTTCCAAGATGTGTTGAGGAACTCGACCCACCAATCTAACCAGGGGGTGCTATTGGTAGACCATTTGACCGCTGATGCTGGGGAACTGAAAAGTAGTGTCCAATATGCAGTTGCCATCTCGAGTTGTACAGCTTTCTGGCTGCCGACTTTGGCAAGCGGGAAGGTATGTTCGTAGACTCTCTTGAAGGCGTCTGGGGACGACGGAAGTGACTTGACCAGGTTTTTCATGTGAGTCTTTTGTTTATCGATGGAGTCACAACTGCAGCTCAACGTCAACTCTGGATCTGGCAAAGACATAAAGTTTAGAGGCTACCCTTGAGCGGCCCATCCTTCTACGAAACCCTCGCGCGTCATTTCACCCATCGACGGACTTTTGATGATTTCAGACACCGCTAACATCCCTATGTCTTCAATTGAGACGTGTATGTCATTGAGGTACTTCGTCATCCCGGAAACGCCAATGGTGTCTGGAGAACTGGGGTCATCTGCGAGAGAATTATGATTAATATATTATGCCAAACGTAGCGAAAGTATATGCCCACGCTAACAGACACACATACCTCGATATTTGTCGAATATCTTGTTTAGGTTTGATTTGGATGAACTCGATGCACCACCCGAACCGCCGCCACCTGAAAAGTATCTGGGAAACAGAATTAGCAAAGTTGTCAGGGAGAAAGAACAAGAGAAGCGCAGAGCAGAGGAATGCAGTACGCGGTTGGATTGGAAACCGCTCTTGCCGAGCCTGTTTGGACATGTGTCCGTTGACCTATGTCCCCTGAGAACCTGCTCAGGTCTGGAGTACTGAGCGAGTGATGCATCTGTCCTGGGACTCCGGGTGCCACGGGATATTGTGTCTGAGAGTAACCCCAGCCGGGATTGAAATGTGGTTGTGCGAAAGGAATTGGCGACAAATACATTGGTTGGCTTGTATTGGCATAGCCCTGATGTCCAGGGAGAGGTGACAGGCCCACCAGAAAGGCAGCAGGTGAACGAAACAATCTCGATGAAAGTGCGTAAGCTGAGCTGGCATTCGTTTGATATTGAGGCAGTACTCTTGGGCTCTGTATTTGTGGCTGCAGTGGCCCCGCTGCTGCGTGTTGAAGTGTGGTATGACGTCTCGCATGGCTACTAGAAGTGTGTGTGTTTGGCTGGAGCATGACTGGGTCGCTTATAGCCGTCTGATCATATCCATAAGAAGAACTGCCATCTATACGGTTCTGCGTAGGACTGGGATGGAGACTCTGATCTTCTGGCACACCTGTGCCGCCAGTATGCCGTCGTTTGCGACTTCGGGCTGCAGCCATTCTGGCCCGATCTTCTCTTACTCCAAACATTCTTGGGAGTGGTGCTTCTGAGCAGGAACTGGTATGTTATGATGCGTATAAGTGGTCCAAGGTTCGGTGTTTGATTAGTGGATCGGTGGATCGAAGGATGAGTCGTGGTAAGTTGATAGTATGTGACGATGGTAAGAAGGAGCGGCGGTGATAGAAATAGGAAGGGCAAACCAGTATCTGAGGCAGCAGCATCCAAGTGATCCACAAACCCGTCCTCTATTGCCCTCCTAGCGATTTGAGATGAACTTCCCGAATGATATATCTGGCCGCAGTCGCAATACCGAACGATCCTGCTGATTTCTCTTATCCAGGATGGCAGCCTCGGCGCATTCGAACCACCTTCGTTCAATACTGATTCTCCCTTCCATGTCCGCTTATGAACCATCCAGTCTCCGAATCCGTAGGCAATGTCCAATAGTCCGGTAGGCGATCAAGGTTTGCGAGGTATGAGGGAGGAAGAAGAACTAGAACACATAGAAACTTACCCATTAACAGCTGCTTCTTGGTTCCAGTTGTGCGATTTGAGATTCTAAAGTGTCATATTAGCTTCAACTCTTAAATCCGCTGAACGCATGGTCGGCTGGCGCAAGAAGCTGCGAAGGCAATATGACAAAGGGACAAGGGCTCTGAGCCAACTCACTTTAACAGCAGTATTCCTATCTGTACTCGTAAAGGTCATGAACTGGTTTATGGCCGCCTTCTGCGACGCAGTATATCCTGGAGGCATCGAAGTCGCGTTAGTAGATGCCGAGGGTGAGGGAGTGTTTAGAAGTTGACGGAAGAGCTGCTTGGGTTATAGAAGAAGCATTAAAGGTGGCTGGGAGTGAAAACCAAGAATAAGTGAAGAAATAGGGTGTGAGCTGTCTGAAGATGTGACGCAGGACCCTTGGGCGTCGAAGGCAGCCAAAATGTTCCGAATCCCGATAAGATTAGGTACCGAGGGGCAGTTCTGATGCCTTAATTCTGAGGTATCCGTGCATGAAACACCATGCCTCAACGCCTGACGCGTCTCGCACTCTTGCTCGACGGTGTGTTGTCAACAATCATTTGGTAGATGGACTCACCACTGGATTTCGAGGGTTTCGCCTTTGCTTCCGCTTTGGCATCGGGCTCTGGCTTCGCTGGCGGTGCCTTCTCCTTCTTAGCTTTCTTCGCTGGAGCTCCATCGTTTGGCTCCGTTTCTGGCTCTGCCTTGACCTTTGTCGTCTTTGCCTTGCGCTTGGGCGGCATGGTGACTGGTGGCTAGGATCCAGATATCGAGAATGTGTTCGCACGCAGGAGAGGATGGTGGAGAGAAAATCACTGCGCACAAATGAGGCAAGATATCTCAATCATTCACCCTCCAAACGCAAAACCGCGATGCAAAGCTTGCAGTGAAGGTGAGGTTGATTCTGTGAAGAGAGAAATCACTACCTAGGTACCCTCCTCGCACATCCGAGTCAGCTCAGCAAGTTGACTGCGCCTGCAGGTAGGTACCCGCCCTTTCCTTATACAAAACTAATCACGTGAGATCTCAGGCCGACGCACAACGAAAACATGATACGCCACTATTACACGAGAACCGCCTCTGGTATGGATCCCAGTTTACAAATTACAGGCCAAACGATACCTATTTGTTACACCAACGCAGCTCTAATCACCAAGCGGCATCCCCTCAACTTCCTCGCTCAACGCTCTCCAATTGTCCGCCTGCAACTCTGAGTATTTGACACGCTCCTGGCTCCAGTCTTGATGCAGTTTGCTGATATGGTATTGTGATTGCTGAAAGAAGACTAACTCGTCGCGGACACATTCTGTGATAAACACACCGCGGGCATGCTGGCTAACAATAGACTGTTTGTCCTGTACCTTTGCGTCAGCTTGCACAAAGTGCACGAGAGGATGTGAATGTCACTTACTCGGACGATAGCTTCTTCCACTTTCTCCGCTTCACCTGGCCTTTGTTGCTGTTCCGGTTTCGCTCTGATGCCAGCCAATTTCTGTTCGTTGGATTGTATCCTTTTCTCGAGCTGTGGAATATTGTCCTTGGCATAGCGATCCCTGCGATCGAACAGATCTCTCATACTGACAAGGCAATCTCTCTGCCTCTTAAGATCCTCCAGAACACCCTCATCCCATCCCCGCGCTTCATCCTCCAGCAAGCTTTGGCTTGCCGAAAGGTGCTTGGCTGTCGAATTCAGACCCTCGTTAAGTAGAGGCACATCATTAGTGTCCACTGCGTAAGTGTCAGACGATGCTTCCGTCAGTGATTGTAATGCCAAAGAAAATCGGAGATATTCTGCCGCCATCCCTTCGTTGCGCTTGGCGAGCCTCTCCATCATGTTGCATAGATTGATGTAGACTTCTGCTGATCGGCGCACACCAGAGCGTACTTGGTCGAACAAATCGGGCAAGTTCTTAGCAAGAGAATCTTCAAGATCTGGCGGTAAGGATTTGCCAGTAAATTCTTCCTGGACGGATATGGTAGCCTGTTTACGCCATACAGCTAGTTCCTACTCTATATATCAAATCATAGCCACAGCAGAAAATATAACATATTACTTACCGTTGGAACTGTCAGGAACATGATTACAAGCTGTTCCTGTGAAAGGACCGGATGTCGAACGAGGGCGTTTGCAAACCGGGCAAGACCGCGACGCCGCTTCTCTACGAATGAGGTGTCTGCAGCTATATAGTTGCCATTGACTAAGAGATTTTCAACCAGGGGCGTGGAAGCAGACGATAGAAAACTTACTGGCGACTCTCTTTGGAGGCAAAAGTGGTAACTGTCGGAAGGGGTATCTTTTGTGTAGGCAGTCCAATAGCCATACAAAGTCACTATATCTTCGAATGACTTTACTGCTTCGCCGAGCGCTGGTGACTTCGTAGTTTCGATGCTGAAACATGAACATGCCCTCCTTTTCCGCAATGGCGGATACAGTGATGACCTCTTCTACTCCGTTGTTCGCTATTCTCCCTCCGCCTAGCGATCTACCTAATGCCCCGGGATTCTGGTTGCCCTGGTCTCCACCAGAAGGAGCTCCGAAATCGTCTCCTCCGAGACCCGAGCTCGAGAAGCCATCACCGGAGCCTGCAGGATGTGTTCCCCAGCCATCCGCTCCACCAGTATTGGGCCGGTCTGTAGTAGGATAGGTCGGCGGAGGGTTCGAGCTAGAAGTCTCGGAGGTCGTCGTGAAGGTACTGGTAGTTCTGTTCGGCATAGCGCCATTCGAGAGTGTTCTCCCATTGATTTGTTGACTCGTCGTGTTCTCCGACTGGTGGCTGTGTCCTCGATGTAAGGCTGGACTGCCCCATGGATCTGGGTCGTAACTGAAGGATTCCTTGCGCATAGCACGCGACCGGTTTGGTGTCACTGAGGGCTGGGTCTGTTGCGGCGGGGGAGTAGGTGGTGCTGGGGTAGGAGCTGCTTCTGTTGGTTTCGCTGTTTGCGCTGGTTTTGGAAGAGATACTGATGGTACGGGGAGGTCTGATGTGGCTAGTCAGATTCACAAACTCTGAAAGTCGGTGGTGAAGGTCAGCGCAATTGCAGACATACTTCGTTTCCTCTCATCCACACCATCTAGTGTCACATCTTCTCCTTCCTGTGCTAGGCCAATAAGTGCAAACAATACGTTGAACTCGCCCCTGCCGAATCCTGCGTTTGTATCCTGCCCAGGTTGCGCTACAATGTCCAGAATCTTCGACTGGGAATCGGCGGGAAGGCCACTATTTTCCAGCACCTTTTTGACGCCTGTGAGGCTAACTCCAACTCCAATGCGATGCCCAGATTCCAGCAAAGTATCGTATGCATCAATGTAACTATCTGGGACATCAGATGCAGGTAGGAGAGTCTTGATTACGGTACCCCGTGCTGCTTTCTTGGGGGTTGGGAAAGCCCATGGAGAGTCACCGCCATCATTTAGCTCATCAGGGAAGAGGCCAGATCCTGTTTTGCCTGCAGGCTTCGGGTCATCGTCGAAGAGAGCTGATTGTTTTGGTCTCGAGGGCAAGTCGTCATCGCCGAATAGTGACATTGTTGCGAAGGAACAGGGGCCAAATTTGGTAAAGAAAGAAGATAGTGAGGGCGCACAATCACAAAAGCGGCAAAAAATCAAATCACAGCTTGCGGCGACAAGAAGCAGAGTAGTGTCGATGGCATCGTTGTCGCCATCGAGTTGTGATATGCGGGAAGCTTGTTGGTTGGGTGGCCCAAGCTTGATAAACCTACACGACCGTCAATTGACACATAAGTAAGGTAGTGACAAGACTGCGGAGTGAGATTGAGAACATATATCTACGTTGATTCTCGGGATTTATGAGCTTCGACTTATTCATTCAATACTTTTAAGGTCCAGTGCTACTATTTACGCATGCGGAGAATCGCCTTTTCCATCATTCATCCGAATATCATATCGGTGGGTATCATTTCCATCAAAAACAGCTAGAGATAAAGCCATTTACGCCAAACAATGCCCGTGCTATGCTAAATACAACAGACAAGAGTCTCCCAATTCCTGTGCGACCTCAGTTCTGCGGTGTTGAACGAATCGGTCCCAAAATTATGTCTTGTTTCAATGCTGGCAAGAGCTACTGACACCCCTCCAGATCCAATTTGATCATGAGCAGCCGTCTATTTGGTTATGAATTCCCTAGCGGTGGCGCAGAACTCGATAGAGGCCGAGGAGGTGATGCTGTATCATCACGGTGCTCCTCGCCCAAGGACGCGACTAATGATAAAGGATGAGATGGACGCATAGTCTCACAATCAAGTTGTCGAGCAGTGGGTCTCTGCCACGTCTCCGGAGTGAATCTGATACGCGTGGCACTATTTGAGCCGCCTGCATCCTGGTGAGCATCATTCGGTGACTCCTGCATTGGAACCGCATTTGGGTTCACGGGTGGGTTCAACGAAGGTACGGGTATCGTACTTCGGTTGCCAGGACTCCTGTTCAAGAGGACTGACTGCGGCTGCGCCGGAGTCGTCGCAACAGCTGTCTCGGAGGACTCGTGACTCTGCAATTGAAGTATTTCCGGCGACCAAGTACGACCACGTGGTTGGGCTGGCACTATCGTAACAGGAAGATCCACCTCCACTTGCCGACCATTGGCCTTTTCTCGAAGCTTTTCACCTTGCTCGGCAGCAAATGCCCCAAGCCTAGCTTTCAAAGCCCACTTTGAATAGTTGTGAGGAGGGATATTGGCAGAAACATTATCTATGCCAAGGGGTTCAATCACGCGGCCTCGCTGTACTTCTGGGGGTGGAGAAGCCCTCCTCCTCTTGAATGGGTTTGGGACGGCTTGCCAGTGCCATCTGTTTCTATTCGGCTGACCCTCCTTTTCTTCTTCCTTTTGGACGCTATTATCGTCACTTGTTGATTGAACCTCTCGATCCTGCTGGACCTCGTTTTCGATTCCCAAGCGTCTTGGATTCTGGTTTGTCGAAACCGACTGCCTCGCTACTGGAGGAGTATCGCTTATTGGATGATACCGTATAGTATATACGGTGCTATCAGCACTTGTTGTCTCTGTTCTGCTGACGGGCGAAGCCACAGCAGGGGGAGGGGTAGGAACTTGAGGGTGTTGACCAAAGTCGGAGCTTCTTTGCGCTATTGGCTGTGAATGAGTTCTGCCAAGAGGAACTCTGATGTGTTGATCGGGGGTTGTTTGAGCTCTTGTTCGGCCCAGTCGGTGGGCTATATGGCTAAGGCCGTGGCTGTTAATGCCTGATGTAAAACCTCCACCGCTGCCGTCATCACCTGAATCTTTGCCCCCGCCCGGTCTTGTGTGGAAATTATTGTGGAGGTGTCGAGGCCAACTCACCTCTTGAGAAGGAGTGGCCTCAAGCATCTCGTCGCCGTCATATACTTCTCTACCCAGAATGCCGTCTTTTCTTTCCTCTCTTTCTAGTGCCTCGATACGTTCAACCCATTCCCATACAATAACACTAGCCGCAGCCGCGCCAACCCATCTAAAGTAGTCTCCCCAACCAGCAACCGTATAATTAGAAATATCTGTGATAAAGAAGACGACGGGGGTAAGTATAGCGACGAAGGAAAGAAGAGCAACAATTGCAATATTCCACATCATGGAGTGATAGAATGCGTATCTCCGTTTCGTAATAGAGTAATAAATGACCCAGGCGGCATAGAGCATACTGAGGGCAAGTTGGAAAAGGTAACTAAGAGCAGGGATGGCATCCACGAATCGTCGAGGGCGACCGGCAGCGTGTCCCATGAAGCTGTTTAGACAGCTGAAAACTATATCCAGCATGATCAAAGCGAACCCAGTCCACTTTATGATGACCTTCTCTTTGTGTCGAGGGAATAATCGTATGAGGGTCTGAACTTGGGCAAGCCAGAGGAAGATGTCGGAGATGATTCGAGATATTTTGATCTCCATTCCTCCAACCACTTCGTCGCGTAGCGCCAAAGCGTTGGTAAATCCTCCTTCATATTGTCTTTCCGCAATTTTGAAGGTGTCCGCGGTAGCAAGAGTGAGTGATATGGCAACAGTCAACGCAGCCACCTTCTGAAGCCAGGGACGGGTGCCAACGCCAATAATTGATCCACCGCCTGTTGCTCCTCCAATCATGCCTCGTCTTCCTAGTAGACCAGATTGGCCGCCTGCTCCTCCCACAAAGAATGTTCTCGGAGTGATAAGAAGCATGATGACCAGCATCCAGGCGATTACAGTCGCAGCGCCAGTCGCGTACACTTGAGGTGTTATCGAGGCATGAAATGGATCGCGCATATCAACGATACTTGATACGCCATTCTCGGCTTCGGCGCCGGTCGCTTGTGCTTTCAGCGCGGTTGTGCATTGCGGTGTAAAAACGGCGTTGGCCTCGAGGGTGAGGGTGAAATCGGGACTGATGGAGATGACTCCGAGCGAGGGGAGGGTGTAGGCGACGCAATGCTGTGTATGTCAGTCAACAAGAACCATTTCCTGGTCGCTGAGTTACGGGATACACTAACGCTGTACGGCTTCGTGGTCGTCGGCTGCAGAGCGTTCCACAGTTGCCTTTTGGCGACCTCGCCCGACATTTCGATGTCGTCGAGGGTTGTGCGACTGATCCAGCAGTGAAGAGCGGGAAGGACTATTCCATTGATGACGCGACGGACCACGCGGCCTCGAGAGAAACGACAGCGAAGATGGCGAAGGATGAAGAGGCGGCGAAGTCTGGTCGATGCTTGATGCTTCTTGGCTGTGGTCTTGGAAGTGTCTCCCAAGGTAGGGCTGACACCGAGAGGGTTGCAAGAAAGAGAGGGGCCAGCGGGACTTGCCGTTCGCTCTCATGCCTCCTGATTACTCGCCTCTCTCTACACACACCGTACAATTACACTCCAGGTTATCCGCCAATGACAATACTCGCAGAAAGCTATTCTTACCCTCTGCAAATGATGAATTATGACATCCGGTGTGGATGAGGGAGTTTCGTTATGGCGAGACTGAAAGAATCAAGTTGGGGGCTGAGTAACGCTTACTAAAGCTCAGCTACCGTTTCTTCAGCTTCATCGAGCAATTACTCTTCCTCACTTTTTGCACAATTGCACTACGATGTTACTGTTTCCCCTTCTAAATTCACGTACTTCTTGAGATGGATGGCCTCGGAAAAGGAGCCGAGAAAATCTTTGAGCAAGAACAACAGTTCAACGAGGAACTATATATTGCAAACAGAGTACGAGAACTTCCCCTCAACAATTAGCAAATATAAAAGCAGCACCACCTTCGGGAAGGCCAAACTATCAGCCACTGAATTGTTGACTCATGCACAACGTGCAATACCGCCATGGAACGGAGAGCAAGTCCAAGCTTCACTACGGCTTGTGAAAATCGATCGCGACTTCGATGGGAGGCTACGGGTTAACAAGAAAGTGTTCCGGAAATCTTCAAAGAGTTCGGCCTTGAGGTGTATCTGAAGTATATGATCAGGTGGTCTGTCTACGGCTTCTATAAATTCGAGCGGAAATTGCCTCCTGTTACAACGCCTACTCCCTCGATGAAGGACGATTTCATATATTCCTTTTATGTCAACACCTTGTCGTACATGCTACTTTAGTCCTACAATACCCGAGAGATGATGGCATGAGCGATCCTTATACCAAGAAAACCCGACAGCTTGAAAGACCGCACAGCTATCTTCAGCAACTTCATCGGCTACCTAGACCTGCATAAGGAACTTGTCGACAACCCGCTTTTCTGCTTATTTATATGTGGCGTGGAACTCCTCCAATGGATCGACGAATCTATAGATGTGCAACTCAAAGATGTCCGAGATGTTGAATCCAAGACTGGCCATGGGGCTGGAGCACCGGAGCCGGATGCCTCGCAGATGCAGAAAGATCGCATTGCCGCTACTGACAGATACTCGACTGGTGTCTTCTCCGCTATCTCGAGGAAGTCCCAATGAGCGTTGCAGAGTAGCATGTTGGGGCGCACACACGCTTCCCTAAGAGCCCAGAGGGATCGAAGCCAGCCATTTGGCATCCAGCAGGTGGAAGAAGCGCGTCCTACCTTTATCGTGATCGAGAAGTTCGGAAGGCATTTTCGCAGCCACCGAAGCTGCCTCAAGCAATGGCGCTAATGCGGCTCGGTCGAAGTTCGTATTGGATGAATTCGAAAGATATCTGAGACTGAGGTATTTGATAGTTGCCGGGAGCGACGACCAAGCCGAAACATCATCGAACCAGATGATGCCTCGCGCTGCTTCCCGAAAGATCGCAGGCTGGCGCTCTATCTCCACCTGTTGACGAACATGTAATTCCTGTGGTAGAATCATCCCCTGCGGGATGCAGAGCAGATCAATCCAAACATAGTCCCACGGGAGCTTGGCGAGCATTTCCGGTAGTTTCTCGACATCGAATTTCTCGATCTGAGGAATCCTCCATGGGCAACCTGGTATCTGAATCCAAGGCGAAGCAGCTTTCTGCCAGCTGCCCCATGTATGACTGATGGCAACAAATTCTGGCGTTCCTTATTCGTCTTCTGAGCGATCTCGAGGCGGGTGCATGTCTGTCTTGCTTTCGCGTCCCATAGATAGAATGGGGTCTCTGCGTACGATGCAATGTACTCTCCTATATTCGCGCGGTAGCCAGAGTAGTACTCTGATGGATTCCGTAGTGGGACTTGGTTAGTAACTCGAGGCATCTGCGGATCGCTCCGACACCGTCCGTGTAGAAGCGCATCGCCAATCTGTGACATGCCGCATATTTCGTAGCGTGTCTTTGCGTTCTTCCGAATTCATAAAACTAAGCTTCTTAATATTCCAGAACTCGACCTCGTGGAGTTGTACCATGACGTCGTGATACGAGTGCGCAGTGGGAAGGCGATCCTTTGTGCTTATCAGGCTTAACACCGCTCCGCTTCCATTTCGACCTTGCAGCTTCAGCATCAGCTTTGACAGCTGCGTTTTCGGCTTGTGCGGCCACCCATTCCCACAACAGTTCGTGAGAGTTGAGCTGGGTCGGCGTTAACACATCCTCGAATTTCTTCCTCTGCTGAGGGTTCTGAAGGAGCGTCGACCATGCTTCTTGGTTGCGAGATGCGCGTGCTGCTTTGGAGGAAGTATGCAGCCATTTCGATTTCCCGCCTACGAAATACTCTAGTGCTTCGGCTAGATTGCCATCAGGTGTGATGCCGGACATTCTGAGAGGCAAACGGGGGAATATAGATGGCGTTGTAGATTGAATCAAACAAGAGTAGTAAAATCCGAAATCTGAAATGCTACTTGGGGAGCTGAAGATATTTTACCATCGTCGTTGAAAGTGAAGAGCGGCTATGGTTATCACTAGGTTGGCCCCCAATGTGCTGGCATGGTAGTATGCACCTATGAGGACTCAATGAGGCTGTGCGAAGAGAGCTGAAGTTCTGAAGTGTTGACTTAGGCAACCGTGCTTCTTAGTTTCGAGATGCACGCGGCGCCCCTATTCTTCCGTGTCCCGGCCCTAAAAGCGATTTGCGACAAATCTTCTCTTCATCCTCTTTCCTTCCAAGTCAACATTCTGTTCTTCCATTCTCCTGTACTTCGAATGATTCTTTCGTCGTGTATTCGTCCTACCCATCACTCGAGTTTGTAGATATTCCAGCAACACTATAGCATGTGCTCGGCCAATAGCTAGTAAATGGCGTAATATTAATCTCGAGCCAGGACGAAGGGATTCTTCCTCAGGCGTCAAGGCCTGATCTCCAGCGGGCCCAAAGCTATCGTTCCCACTTGAAAGGCCGCATTCCTTTAAGCAGTAAAGCAAGCACCGAAACATTTTTCAAAACCACGTAATACCAAGACACCTTCGCTAAGCAGATCCAGCAGTTCCATTGTACCGTCCAGCACCAAAGAAGCATTCACCAAGCTTCACCAAGCTTCACCAAGCATCTCCAAAGCCGCATCGCCTCCGGTTGTTGGAGAAGCTACTTCAAAAGTGGCACAATTTTAAGCGCCGTAGCGAGTTAAAGGCAGCTGCTCCGTTAGGTGTTGCCCAGGTAGCCTCAAAATCGGTAGTACCTGCTGCCTGCGAGTTTCTGCGAAGTGATGTTTCTGGAGACATATTGGAGGGTGTACTATGGCGTTTCTTGAAATGAGAGGACTATGTCATAGACGGTATGATAATTTTCTCGACCTCCCAGCCAATCCAGAAGAATCAAATAAAGAAGATGGCCATGCATCGATTTAAACAGATGAATGGTTAGTCACGTGATGGCTCGGCAGTTGGATAATTGGATACCGTTACATTTCGGCACTCGAGCGACTCGGCATTTATGTGTAATCAAGGTCGTTTCCAATTAAAACATTGCTCAGATTTCTACTCCTAAAGTTCCAGGCGCTTCCTAAAGATATATGAACTTCCACACGGACTTCTTGGGGTAATTAGGGTAATGCGGGGAAACGTTTCCGGATTGGACGCCTTTGCCCGCGCATTTGAATAGATGATGGATAAATATATTGTACAACGACTATCCTGGACGCTTGGCTGGCGGCAAGTTTTCATGGCACGAGAGGATCTAGCAATGATAGCGGTTGGGGATTTCGCATATAGTCGAGCGAGCACCGTACCGCCTGCTGTTGAGCATCTCCATCGTTGCTACTGACTTCCATCCTGCAAAGATGAAGTGCCTTTCTCTCGCTATTGCCCTCGTGGCACCTGCCCAGGCCGCCCTCCGATTCGGATGCTCGACTGTGAGCATCCAGCGTCTCGATCCCCTCGTCGAGCCTGGACGGATTCCTTCAGCGCATCTCCACCAAATTGTCGGTGGAAACGCCTTCAACGCAACCATGGAGGGTGATATCGGCGAAAAGGGTAGCTGCACAACATGCACCTTCTCCGAGGATTTCTCCAACTACTGGACCGCCGTACTGTTCTTCAAGCATTCGAATGGCTCGTATAAGCGTGTACCGATTATGGAGAATGATGCGTTACCTGCCGGCATTAACGGTGGAATGACCATCTATTATACGCAGCAGGACTTCAACTCAAATGGCAACCAACATATTACAGCTTTCAAGCCAGTAAGTCTTCTAAGTGTGTAACTTGAAGAGACTAATAGACTAATGACACTAGGGCTTCCGTATGACAGTTGGTAGCCCGACAACTAATGATTTGGCCGGCGCAAAGGGACATCCAGGCCTTCGCTTCACTTGCCTGGATACGAAGGATACGAGAGCCCCTGAGACTCCTGACTTCCCTGCCAAGCCATGCAGAACCGGTATTATGACTGAGCACCACTTTCCCGCGTGAGTGATCCCTTACTATGATTGTGTTCCTGTTTGCTAACCGTAGCCAGATGCTGGGACGGCAAGAACTTGGACAGCCCTGACCACCAATCTCATATGTACTCCACAGCGAAAGACGTTGGATTCGCAGCCGGCGGCCCCTGCCCATCCACTCATCCCGTCCGTATGCCACAGCTAGCCTACGAGACTCTGTGGGATACCACTCAATTCAACAACATGTGGCCCAAGGACGGCTCAAACCCCTTCGTCTTCAGCTTTGATGATAGCAAGGGCTATGGTACCCACGCCGATTACGTCTTCGGATGGAAGGGCGACTCGCTCCAGCGCGCCATGAACTCTACCTGCATGTTCCAGGCATGTGAAGGTGGCAAGCCTCTTAAGTCGCAGGCTGTGAGCGCCATGAACGCGTGCGCTGCCAAGAAAGTAGTCGATGAGAACATTGATGGATGTAAGTCGTCGTGAATCCAAGTGAAATCCGCTGAGCTAACGAATCATTCAATAGGGCTCTCTGCGCTCCCGGGCCATAGCATGTAAATTTGGGAAGAACTGGTTGATTGGCTAGATGCCTGTTAGGAAAGTGGAGCTTGATGCTGTCGAGAATTTGGGGGTGTACACTCGTTTTACGTGCGGCCAGAATCAATACAGTCGTTTCCGTAGTTGAATATGCTGTTACCTGTTATACTTTCAGATACCATCACCCCCTTGGGTTGTGTTCCTAATCAACCGTCAGGTTTATCCTGGTGTTTTATTAGTTCTTTTTTATTATACAATAGGATTTCTGGCAGCACTTGAATTGATTAGGTATTCTTTGATGAAATATCGTATTGAGATCCTAATGATTCGGCACTTGTGTTGACTAGGCCCACCTTTATGTGCCATACACTTCAAAAGCATTATTTTCTAGCATATCTCACTTGGAATCTTCTAACATCTCACTTTGCCTCAGTCTTCTTGTCTGTAGAAATATCACGACCTTCTCAATGCCTTCCATGTTTCATTCCTTTCCTTCAGATCATCCGGAAATTTGTCATGAACGGAGGGGTTGTAGAAGATTGATGAAGTGTCGGAGGAAGCCCCTGGCTATATACAAGTGCACGTGCCACATCAAAGACCTACCTTGGTATTCGTTATTCCGTCCTGCACGACCCTGCCCTAGGTATTTGCCTCCCACAACTGTTAGAGCAAACCTCTTCAAATGTTTGAATGGTGCTACGAGGATGTCTGTAGAATGGTGAGGGTAAGGCTTTGCAGCCTGGCTCCGCAACTGGCGTGGTGTGTTGGGGCTGGGGCGACGCCACACAACTGCACATATACTCAGCCGCATGGAAGTCCCTACTTAACGTACGCGCTCCCCGTTTCCAAGGTCCAATGGCATATTTCACCTACAGAGGCAATCTAGCAGCTGACCACTGAATTGAGGAACAACAACGAGCTGGGCGGCGATTTTCCGTTCATACCCATCAGTAGTTTTGCCGCTCCTACTCAACCCTCATTCTCCACTCAGAATGCCGTTCTATATTAGCAATGGAGCTCTTCTTGTCCTCGCCGCCTTTACCAAAACAGTCTCTGGAGCAAAAGACCAATTCCAACATTTCTACCCCGAGTTCCGCCCAACGTTCCAACGCATCCTCCATCAGAAATGTAGCAGTTTATATCAGAGCTACTTGACGGGTAGCGCGCCCAAAGACAACAAGTCCGCGTTTACAAGACCACTTCTGAACTGTATTCTCGAAACGGCTACAGAAACCGTCAAAGCCAATATGGGTGCCGCGGGCGTTCTTCTGGGTTTGACGCCAACCGTTCTGGCTATGATGGGCTCTAATACTACGGAGACGGCTTTGCTGTCGCTGAGACGGCCCTGCCTCTCAATGTGCCTTGCTGCTGGATCGCCTGCAGTCTCGCCCATAAGGCCATTCGAATATCGAGGTCCGATTCAGATCCTCGGGAAGAGGAAGGGTCGGAGATCAAATCAGACTTTCCCAAGGCTAAGTCGGCTACTTATTGAGATATCGGAGTACACCCTTGCGCTCCTGGCCGTCGTGAATGTTGCTACGGTGAGCTACCAACTTGGCATACAAACCGTCAGCTCTTTCTCTAGCGAATTCCCATATGGACCGATTATATGGGCTTTCGTTGCACCGCTGATTCACATCTGTGGATCATTGACGTTGCGCTTGAGGCTAAGCGCTGTGAAGGACACGAAAGACCAGCCAGGGTTGCGGCATGCCATTGGCAGATGGGCAAGCGATGAGATCTCACTTTGCGCTCACCATGAAAGGAAGACTTTTCATTGGGGACAAGAGACTAATGCGTTCCTTGTTCTTTGTTGGTTCACTTCTACCGGAACAGTGCTGCACATTATTTACGGAACCCTACTCTTTTCAAGTCTTCTCTTGATCTCAGCGGAAGATGCGTTGTTTGTAGTAGCAAGGTACCTTGCGTCCGCTCTGTGTTGTAGAATCATCTTGATGTATGAACTTAGTGGTATGCGGGAGACGTCGGATGTCGAGTATGACTCGAGTGATTGACTAAGATATCTCATAACTTTTGGAGGCTCTACACCCTCAGCCTGCTTTTATTAAAATACATTACCCCCACTCCAACTCTACCTCTTCAGTGTCTTCTGTTTCTCCGCATCCCTAACAAGCATCCTCCCCGCCACAAGCAACCCCTTCCTCTCCCTGACCCCATCCATATACCTCTTAGCCACATTCTCCCTATCCCCCTTCTCCCCCAGATCCTCCAGCTCATCCTCCGTAAATGGCACCCAGAAGGGGTCTTCATCCAGCATCTGAAACCCGGCGAAGCGGAGTTGTGGCGATGCGGACCCCGACGAACGTTTCCGGATCTCGTCGCTGAAACCGAAGGACTCGGCCACGGGTAGGAGGGCGCTGATGGTGAAGGTTTGTGAACCCGTTGTGCTGGCTGATGAGGTTTCGCTGAGGACTTCGCTGAGAATGGCGCCGCGGCGGCGGGTCAGGACGGCGTAGACGCGGCCGAGAACATCGGCTGGGTATGCGTTAGCGATGTTTCTCAAAATCACTCACTTGTTGTAACAAGCATGGCCGATGGCGATTGGGGGGCGCCAATGGGAAATAACTTACTGGATGCCTGTATCTCACAAGTATACATCGCCAGTAACATTCTAGGACTCCAATCCAAGAAACCCTGCCGTATCGAGTCTCGAACTGTCTTGATGACTTCACCCGTTAATCGGCCCATCCTGTCTGGCGCTGCAGAGCCTTCCTCCTCCGGTGAAATGGTGACGCTTACATCTTCTAGGAAGACGGCTATGCCCTGGACAGGTTCTGCACAGAGAGGTCCTTGTGCTGTTGCGAGTTGGAAAGCGTAGGCGATTTTGTCGGCGAAGGAGTGAGGTGATAGAGAGGGATCTGAGGATGTGGCAGCTAAGGAGTCGGGGTCTGGGGAAGAGGATTCGCGTAATCTAGAAACTTAGTGAGCATGTGACAAATTGACTTCGGTAGGTGTATGAAGCAGAATGAAAACAACGTACGCTTTCCCGCAAATCCCTCCTTTGGTCGCGTCAACCAATATATTCGGTCCTACTCTCCTAGGTCCAAAGGCCGTGATCTTCTCAATCACATCACCCCAAATGTCTTTCGGTGCTTTCGCCTCCCTAAATGCATCCTCCAATTGCGTCTTAAAGTCTGCTAGGCTGAGAACATGTCCTATCTCTAACTGTTCAGCCTCTTCCATTCCATCCTGCTCGCCTGCACCTTCCATAGGAGCCGCAGTTCCGTCTCTTGATCTTTCTTCCTCGACACTTCGTTCGGAATATAGTCTCTTGATAGCTCCTGCATTCTTCCCTAGAAACTCTGTGACTTCGGCTGGCAGAGGTCTGACTCGTAGTCGAACACTGACTTGCTTACTGGTGGTCACGCCTATGACTGTTCCCCTCGGCAGATCTTTATCCTTCGGCGGATTCATCTCTGCGGCTGCGACGATAGACTCCCGATATGGCACTATGGGTGCGCCGGCCTGAATATCGCATTTCGCAAACCGCTCCCTCAGATCCTTCAAACACCTCTCCAGATGTAATTCTCCTGCCGTCAATATAACGTGCTCTCCGCTTTGTAAAACTTCGTATTCTGCACATGGGTCACTTTGTTCAAGCATCTTCAATCCCTTGATCATCTTGTTCAGGTCGGACGGGTTGGTCGGTTCGAGGGCGACACGGACAATGGGTTGTGTTCCCATACTGATACCCGCAAGGTTGACTGAGCCAGGGAGTTGAGAGCACAATGTGCCTGATTTTAAAACGTGTCCTGCTAGGCCAGCGATACCGAAGACGACGCCCGCAGGCACTGATTTGAGTGGTTCAAGACCACGACCCATGAGAAGATAGAGTCCAGTAACAGCGACCTTTTGGGGTCCTGGAGCAGCATGCGCTCTTGCGGGAGTGAATTTGGGAGGTAGGACGTAGATAGAATCACCTACACTGAGGGTTCCCGAGTAAATCCGGGCAAATCCAATTAGATGTTCAGCTTTCCCTTGATTTCCTTCTGGGCCTGTTGACGTAGCTGACGGTTCTTGCTCTGCTTCACCGAGGGTAGTGGAGTTGATGGCATCCGTTAGGTTATCCACGTCGGAATTCTCTCCGTTCGTAATTGCTTGCTGTCGTGCTATCTCTGCTCGCTTCCGGCGGCCCAGCTCTCTTGCTTCTTCGGCACTGAGAGCCCCACCACGTCGTTTGTTTTCCGGTAGCTCGCTTTCTGGTATCGCTACCATTTTGCTTACGTATGCTACGACCGGAGAGTCTTTAGAGGAGTTGAATTTTGTCATCGCGTCCCTCACTTCAGGACTCACGAAGTCAGCGCCCGGAGAGTTATCGATGATCTCGGGCATTCTACTGGCTTGCGCAGAGGGCGGAGATGGAAGATACTCGATAACTGAGACAAGGAGAGCCGTCGAGAGTGGAAGCCATGCTGCGAAGAGAGCAGTTAGAACAGCGCGGGGATCGCGCGAGCGAAGAATATGCGCCGGTAGTGTGATGGACAGTGACTTGGTGATCTTTTCCACCATTGTGGGATCTCTGTTCCATTGAAACGTATAAGTATTTCGTTTGAAGTAGTATGTACATTACAGATCGATGAAATAAGATTGAAGGGAATAGGAAATCCACGCACCCCTTCCCGTTGTTACCTCCGGTGGTGGCCTGGTATACCGCCCAGATGTTGTCAAGAACCAATTGGACAAACATGGGTTTTAGATGTCTACCTTTCAGATGTTTGGATCCAAGGATCCTTTTGGTTTTGGGATCAAGGTAGAAGTCGCCCCAGAGTACTTTCTCAAGAACAGAACGCTTGATGCCAAGCTTCTTTTCGTACAAGCCAGCAAATTGTTTGACTGTAAACGCCCAGCCATCGATGGCACTGCTGAAGATGACGTTATTATTTTCAGGAGCGAAATAGATGTCTTCGTCGTCCTTTTCTTCATACTCTGCAGGAGTATTGATTGTGTCAATGCTGTCGCCATTTTCTGATACAGTGGATCTAGAACTTTCGTTTCGTTCACTGGCCTTCGCAGCTGCAGCTTGGATCTTTTCTTCCATTCGTTCTCGCCATTTGAGATCGTCTTGCATTTGATCTCCTTGGAAGAAGCTACCCATGACAGCATTGACTTGCTCCAATAGTTTGCTTAGATGCGTATATGCTTCTGCTGGACTCATCTTGAGTTCGGTAATTAGCCTATCCATTTTGTTAATCACTAATAAAGGTTTCAATTTTTCGATCCAGGTTTGCCGTAAGACAGTGACGGTCTGGCTACACACGCCCTCCACGGCATCTACAAGTACTACGGCTCCATCGCACAGTCGCGACGCGGTGGAGACTTCGTAACTGAAGTCGATATGACCGGGTGAGTCTATCAGGTTTATCAAGAATTCCTTCTGTTCGGGTTTCGCTTCCGCCGCGGACCTCCGTAGCAGGGAAAAGTATAACGATATGGCGGAAGACTCCATCGTGATGCCTCTGAGTTGTTCATCGGGCCTCGAGTCAAGATACCTGATCTTTCCTGCCAGTTTCGGTGATATGATGCCATTTGTGGCAATGAGGGCATCGGTGAGCGAAGTTTTGCCATGATCCTAACGACGTGATATCAGCTATGAGGCGGAGAGAGGGACGTGTAGGGGGGACGTACGACGTGTGCAAGAATGCAAATCTAATCTGACCGTCAGTCAAATGCTCGAAATTACGGTGGTGGATAAGGTTTCAGTACGTTTCTGATGCCTTCAGCCGCCTGCTGCAACGAGACTAGCTTTTCTGGCGCGACGACAGGCATTTTGCCCTTCAGAGCCGCGCAAAGGCTGTATAGCGGAGTGAGGCTTGCTAGAGAATGAGTAGATGACTCCTTCGTAGTGGTCTGTGGCCGAAATATCAGTGTAGTGCCGCGCGCAGAAGTGGGAACCTAAGAAGTGCGAATCTAAGAAGTGGGAATCTATTTTGGGTATATTGTTGAGTCTACTATGTAAAAGAAAGGTAGAACAGTGGTGGGTTGGCGGATGGTTGGTTGCGGATGTCTGTGCCAAAAATTGAGAAACGCCGTTGAAACCCCACCACTGTCCTTCATAGCCTCCATAGCACACGTCAGGTTCCACATAACTATGCAAGCTCCCGCGACCACTTCGTGAACTACAACCTCAATCCACCATCAACGCTTTGGCGGCATCGTCCCGTTCTCTACAGCTCATCCGCTCAATTTGCTTCTTGAGATCCCCTGCATGCCTTTCGCCCTCCCTGTCCCCGCGTTCGCTTCCCTAATTGGCAGCTCCTCGCCCATAACACCACCTCATATAACCCCCGGTAGGACTGGCAACCGCACATATACACACCTCCCCTCCAACGGCAATGTCCCGATAGCCCTCAATTACTTCACGTTGTGCCAGTTTTCTTCTTGATCATGGCAGTCATGGCGGAGAACATTCCGCATACTCCCTCAAAAGCAATACCAATACGCCAGCCTGCTCCCACGGGCATGAGAATCGAGCCTCCCAATATACCGCCGCCAGCAGTCAGGAACAATGTGGGAGTCTTTTCGCCCGTAAACCAGAATGGTAGTTTTGAATTCGATCGCGTCATAAAGTCTGGCACTGTGCTCAAGAGGACGCGAAAGACGAAGGTATGGACTGACCAGGCTTCGTTATTCTAAAAACAGTGTTGACCGATGGTGTAATAGACATGGAAACCCATTCATCTCGTCCTCCGTCCGAACCTGCTTTCGATATACAAGGATAAGAATGAGACTAAGCTACGCCACCAAATCAATCTCTCAGAAGTCACAGCCGTCGCACGTCAAAAGGATCCGAAGCGCAAAATGGACCATGTGTTCGGCCTATTCTCCCCGTCGCGTAACTACCATCTAAGTGCCTCGACCGAAAAAGACGTGCACCAATGGGTTGAATTGATCAGGAGTGAAGCGCGGATCGACGAAGAGGAAGAGGAAATGATCGTCATGAGTCCTGGAGGCCAAAGCCGAAGTAAATTCACAGGGTTCGATAGACATGCCAGGAGAGAGCGTCTTGGATCGAGCTCTTCGGAAGCAGAACCAAGACCGCCAAGCTCCATATCGCCGGAGAACATGCGTACCGCCCGGAGACCTTCTCACGCATTGAACTACTCCGGAAACGAGTACGGCTCCATTTCCGATTTCTCAGACACGGCAATGCCTGGCACCTTCCAGGATTCCTCCATATCTCTCCCGAAATCGAACCCCGTAAATGGAGGAACTCGAAATTTCAGCCAATTAAGCAACATTGGCGCGATGCCGGATGACGAGCGTGTCATATACCACGGCTGGCTTTACGTGCTCAAATCCAAAGGTGGTGTGCGACAATGGAAAAGGCTGTGGATCGTTCTCCGACCTAAAACCCTCGGCCTATACAAGAATGAAGAAGAGTATTCGGCCAACCTAATCATACCGTTCCCAAATATCATCAACGCCGTCGAAATCGACCCCATCTCCAAGAGCAAACCGTACTGCATGCAGATTATATCCGAAGAACGCAACTATCGGTTTTGCGCGCCGGATGAGGACGCTCTTGCGAAATGGCTAGGCGCATTCAAAAGTTTAATCGCTAAGCGGAAGGAAGCCGAACTCCATCGAGCTGCGGCTGTTGCATCAAATCCTGTTCTTGCGAATCCATCCTTGCCCAGGTAGCCCGGCTTTGTACGACTTCCCTTCATCACTTACTTCGAAATCCGAAGTCGACATTCATAAAACCCACACTCACAGGCGACGAGGCTTTCCCCTAATTGTCTCCGTACGGAAGCCTCGGAGCGAAAAGCGATGGACATGTTCGCCCATTCCTACCTTTTTAAATGACCTTTCCCATCCCTTATCGGGTAGATCCCATTCTGGATATTTGATCTGCACTTTTAGCGTCTGAACATGATTTTACACGATTTATGAGGATTCCACAGCTTAGCCATGGCAAAAGCATCCTGTTTAAGCATTGAGTTATTTTTTGATCAACATGGTTGCTGCTGGGGTCATGAAGGACCTGGATAGGTGTAAAGTAGCCTTTAATTGTAATTTGAAGATTGTCAAAACGATCCATCTTCCATTGACATTTCGACCTAACCAAGATGCAAGATTATTCCATGCAGTGAGTGAACTTCTCCCAATCTCCCTTGCAGTTCGGAGACATGCGCAATCCGGCCTTCTTTCGCTTTTCGGTGACATCCAACTTCCATTTTCGAGATGCTTCGTCATTATCTAGAGCATATGAAAGAATTTTGCCGAGATCCCAACGGTTCTGCAACTGCCCGTCGACCAGTAAAGAGATCTCTCCAATCCTTTCAAATAGTATCTTACCGAGATCTTTGTGACGAAGAAGCACCTGCAGATATCTCCAAAGGAAGAATGAAAGGGCAAGTGGGTTTACGACATAATCTTTCGTTTCATCGACTGCCTCCTTCAGTAATTGCCTTTGGGATCGTGATCCGATGAACCAAAGACTGCGGTTCACCGAAAGATAATCAGGTGCTATTTCCACACCGTCCGGGAGCTCTGCTGGAGTGAGGATGTTGATACGCAGTGACTTAATGACGAATTCGAGGTCGATCTCTCGTGGAGGTTTACCTTTATCGAGGGCTCTTCTTCGCCGTCTGCTCGTGGCCCCAACAGCGCCTACCTTCAAGAACCTTTCAAGAAGATTGTAGAAACCCCAGGTAATAAAACCAGGACCACCGTCTCCCTCCACAAAGCCAGATGAATAGCCTCCTGGGTATCCGAAGATGCGAAAGGTAGCATCGACCGTCTCGACCAGGCGGGTACGGCATGGGGGTATGTACGTCCAAGTTGGCCACAATTGTTGCTCATTGACCAGCATAACATCCAGTTGATAATGGCTTTGGACTTTTCTAAGCCTGTCCGTGGTTTCGGCGTGGAGTTGCCAGTTTGTGAGAAAGAGCGCGGCGGCATTGCGTTGATTGCGTCCTGTTTCTAGGGCATGTTTGACGCTATTAGAGCCATACCAGCCTTGATATTTGATGTCGTTAAGACTTGCACGCTTGGTGTTGTCGTCTGAGGGCCTTCTCGGTGGCGGTGTAGCTGAGTAAAGTGCGTAGTCTATGATCATATCGCGGAGCTCGCGTGGAATACTCAAGAGATAGGGCATCGTGCGAAGGGTCCGAGTAGTGGCAAGTGGAAGCGGGAGGTGTCTTAAAGTATGACTTTTTGAGCGGTCGTGTGCCTTAGGATACGGTCTGGGCACGCTTCCAAATAGGAGGAGGGGGGAAAGAACTTGGTCGTTTAGTGTTTGAAGGAGCAGAGATGGATTGTTCTTATGGAAAATGAGTTGCTGCTGCCTGCGCAGAATGTTGAGGTTTGTCTGTCATCGTGACTGATCGCGAGGTCATCGTTGTCGAATCTAACCATGGGTGAGGCTAGGACCACTAACATGAACATCTGGAAAGGCGTGAAGTAGCCTCTGATCATGAGAAGAACTTCTAGTTGACTCATCATCCCATTTGCCGCCGTCTCGAAATTCAGTCCATGCTAACAGGTGAGATGTGCGGTTATGGATAAGCTTTATAGCTCTCGGTGGATGGACGTTTATGTGGCAAAAATGGACAGCGAGAACGGCGAGGGAACTACCTATCGAATAAGTAGGTTCCTGCACCTGAAAAATCATAATCCACGCCAATGCTACTTTGACAGACTTTAAAACAAGGGACACTTACTCATCTCCAAGCTTTCAACAAATATGAGGACGTCTATCTAATGCCGATTTTCCCTACCTCTCGGCAGACAACCCCATGTATCAATCCTTGATGATCAACATCAGCAACCCACGCCACACCGTAATTAGAAGTTTCATGGGCAAAGATCTTTCTAGATAAGCCAGGTACTCACAGTTTTATGTGCTGTGGTATGAACACCGGCCAAGAAAATTTCCCCGTTCCAGTTAGGCCAAGCACTCCAATCTGTACGGATACTGTTTATATCCGTACACATTAAGATTAAGATCATATAGTAGTCCACTGGCAAGTGGTCCTTTGCTATCTTAACCAATTCTTTCTTCGTGCTACGAATCCAAAATGCCCCATACTCACGAGAATGAAGGAACAGACACAGAGAAGTCCTACGACATCTCTCCTGTCACCATTCACAATGAGGTCGACACCGGCCTTAGTCGACTAGTCCACGTCACCGACGACGATGATGCCCTCAAGTTCCTCAAAAACACAGGCGCTGGTGGTAAGGATATCAGCGCTATAGACGAGAAGAAGCTCCTCCGTAAAATCGATTGGACTGTCATGCCTTTACTTTTTCTCATTTATTATCTCCAATACACAGACAAGAATCTCGGTAAACGGGCCAACTCCATGCTCAATGTTTTTTTTCGGGCTATACTAAGTGGGATATAGTGAGCTATTCCGCCGTGATGGGAATTCCAACAGACAATCACATCGACACGAATCAATTCTCCTATTTGGCTTTAACTTTTTATTGCACATTCTTTATTTTCGAGCTTCCAAATAGTCGTATGATTCAACACTTCCCCTTTGCAAAGTATTTAGGGATCAATGGTAAGTACAATGAGTGTCATAGTTCCTTGGATTCTAGCATCACTTTTCTTGTACAATCAGCGACAGAAATTGGAGAAGGCAACACCTTCAACGTTCTCTGAGGACTGGATACTCCTCTATAACCATAACGCTAAGCTCAATTGTGTATGCACCCAGCCAAGAAGAGTCGTTACGGAGTTGATGCGGAGTCCAGTTTCCAACGAATTATCATACCCATTGTGCACGTACACGTTACTGAGCTCAAGGCTGATTATGTCTACTAGTTATTTGCTGGGGTCTATGTGTAACAATGAATTGTGTCGTCAAGAATTATGCCGGTTTGATTGTCTTGAGAGTTCTTCTAGGTGTTTTCGAATCGTGTGTAGCTCCAAGGCAACCCACCTAAATTGCTTTCGATGTCGTCGCTCGAATTCTGGATCCCGCCTCTAGTCTCATCGTCATTGTAACTATGTGGTATAAGAAAGAAGGTAAGTGGATGGCTCTCCCAGCTGATTCTATTCTTGGCTTGCTAATCCTATCCTAAGAGCAACCGTCCAGAATCGCGATCTGGTATCAAGGTGTATCCATAGGCCCTTTCATAGCGTCTCTAGCCTCATATGGTCTTCTCCCCTATACCGGAAAACACTTCAAGCCCTGGCAGGTACGATGCTCTGCTTCGAAGCTCACTAAACTTCCATGAACTCATGCACCGCAGATCTTATTTCTCGTTTTCGGAGTCCTCACAATGTTCGTCGGCGTCATGATCCTTCTCTTCCTCCCCGACAACCCCATGCACGCAAAATTCCTCACCCACGACGAGAAGATCCTCGCAATCGAGCGTATCCGAGGCAATCAAACCGGAATCGAGAACAAGAAGTTCAAGCCAAGACAAATGCTCTCCGCATTCCAAGATCCTCAAACGTGGTTCATCGTTATAATGGTCACCACATCCAACATCCCGAATGCCGCCTCGCAAAGTTTCGGCTCCATAATCATTGAAAAGTATTCCATCTTTCCTTGCCTCTTCCCGCCTCCGGCCTCACTCCCAAAAACCTTGCACCATGCTGACAACACTCCAAAAGTTTCGGCTACACAGCAAAGCAAACTCTACTCCTCAACCTCCTCGGCTGCGCCGTCTCCCTCTTTTCCGTCTGGTTCCTCGCCCTCATGGCCGGCCGCTTCAACGCCCGCTACCCCATGATAATACTCGCCCTCATACCCGGCATAATCGGCGACGCACTAATGGCCTATCTCCACCAACCGCCAAAGCCGGCCTTCTAATCGGAAACTACCTCCCCAACTTCGGTGGACCCAGTCTAACCCTTGCCTATGCCCTCGCCTCCGCAAATTTTGGCGGTCACACCAAAAAGTTCACCATGAACGCTTTGCTACTTATGGCGTTTTGCTTGGGTAATATTTTGGGACCGCTGACTTTTAGGGACAGTGATGCGCCGCAGTATATACATGCGAAGATTACGGTATCTGCGACGAATGCGGCGAGTATTGCGATGACGGGCTTGTTGTGGAGATATTATGTTTGGGAGAATGGGAGGAGGGATAGGTTGATGAGTGGGAGGGGACACACGAAGAATGTGGAGTTTCTAGATCTGACGGATAGGGAGAACTTGGAATTTAGGGTGAGCTGAACTACTCCACTTGCATTACATCATGGAAGCTGACGAGGGATTTAGTACTCATATTGAGAGGTACGTCTGGAGGGACAGTTTGGGTGTGAGGAAGATTTTCTTTGGTCTTGGTTATTCCTGTAATCTGAAGGCCTGGCAATTAAGATCTTTTACGACTAAGCGTTCACGTCTACTCTCGTACCGTTGAAGATTGTGGTGAAGGGTGGTCCACGAGAGTAGGCGAAAGGGGAGCGGCGAGGACGAAGATGATGACGTATGTGTCCAGGCTGAAGGCATTTTGGAAAGAAGAATCAAGTACGGGAAGGACAAATCGAAGAGAGGGCAGGAAATGGCCTCGATGATAAGTGCATGAGATGGACACATTAAGAAATCACGAAACGGTCAAGAAGATGCAAAGTTGTTTGGGTATAGTCTTTGATTTGACTTGAAGACTATCGATGAAACCCAAAGCCATGACCCAACCAAACACTATCGAACCCATGATTGCCACAGATATCAAAACCCAAGCTGAAGTACAAGAGAGAACAAGCAAAAACAACCAAGCATTTCGAAGAAGGTCGGTGCAACGCTTCGATAAAGGTGCATGCTTCGCAACGCTTCGGTAAAGGTGCAGATGCAACGCTTTGATGAAGGTGCTAGGCGCAACGCTTTGGTGAAGGTGCGTGAACACTTCGGTGAGAATGCTGGCGGCAACGCTTCATTGAAGGTGCTATGCAACGCTTCGGTGAAGGTGCTGTAAACGACAAACGAGGCCGAGTGACCATGCCACCAAGAGACCATAAATCCCAGAAAAACCACACTGAACCCAATGACCAATTCCAGAATCCACCAGTGAGAAGCATTCGAAGCTGATAAACGTTGAGACATTAGTGACAGATTACAGTAGGGAAAGAGGGAATGAACTCACATAGCAGTCGTGTGCAGGTTGCCATTGAGGATGAAGGCAGCTGAAGTGAAGCGAGTGCCAATGCCGACGTGAGGTAGATGGCAGCCAGAGGTCAAGGCGAAGGCATCAAGTTGAAGTTGAAGTCGAAGTCGAAGTCGAAGTTGAAGTTGGAGTTGACTGAAGTGAAGGTGACAGTCATGTTTGGATGAAGGAGTGAAGGTGACTTGGAGTGACTCAAAGCCATGGTGGATGTTGACTGAAGTTTGATATGCGAGGCAGTATTGAAGTCGACATGGCGAATGATTGATTGAAGTAACGCAAGTCGAAGAGGTTGACCACTTGAAGTGAGGTGAGTGGTAGTCGAAGTCGATGTTGACTTGATGAGAGGAAGAGGTGATGACTCGAAAGAGAAAAGTCTTGGAGTAGGTAGGTCAAGAGAAGAAGACCGAGTGAGAAGCAAGTCCAGTTGTGCTGCCGAATTTTTGAAAGTGAGTTGGTGGAAAGAAAAAGTTCAAGCAGTTCGAAGGAAAAGAAGTTTATGTAGGCCTCAAACGGCGCTAATGGATCACGTGAGGTCACGGGAAGCCGAGTCGCGTTGATCGTCCGTGCGCAGACTCTTGACTCGTGTGCTGTATAGTGATGCTGAAGAGGCGAGTCTTCGCCGTATATCAGTACTTCATAGGCCAATCATCTGTGGACAAACTCTTCAATGACCAGTCGAAACCCAGATACTTACAGAGAAGCTCTCAGACAACTCGGGAGAGACATTGATGGCAATGACGATAACTTCAATCGCAGTCCCTGCATGGCTGAACGACGGCTTCCCCAATTGCGAAGACCACGAGAAGCCTGCGTTTTATTGCTGCTTCTATACACATATGATTAGAGGTCGGGGATACGCTCGAAGACGTGGATTACGGCAGGGGGTTGTTATTGACTTCCAATATCCTTCTATTGCTCAAGTCATCAATAATCAATCTTAAAGACCCAAGCATACTGATCCGCGCTCGCCACCTCCTTCGAAACATCAATCGCCAAGCTCCCATTGATCAATCTCCGACTTGGAATTGTCTGACCTGACATATTCCCACCCACGATCTTCACCTCATCTCCTTGAACCCACGGCACAGGACTATCCAACACAATCGTCCCGTTCGGCCTGGTCATACAAAGAACGTAGAACGAGTCCATAGTTGTGGTAAATCGGATATTATCGCCTTCCTGCGGCGTGACAAACCAATACGTCGTATTGAACACCGCCTCAGCATGGCTCTTGATCCACTTCCCAGCTTCCCTCAAATTCTTCTTCTCAACATCCAGTATCGTCCCGTTTGCTTGTGGCCCTATATCCAGCAACAAATTCCCATTCTTACTAACAATATCCACCAGACTCGTTACAATCGTCGAAGCATTCATATAACTCGCCGCGGGCGTCGCCCGATTGTAGCCATAGGAATAAGGATCCATGCCTTGACTCGTCTCCCATTTCCGCGGCTGTACGGCAGCATAGCGCGCGTATTCGGGCGTGTCAAAGTCACCTGGAAGACCGCATCGTGCGTTCATGACGACTTGACGATTCGAGAGGGAAGCGTTGTTGAACCAGGTGCTGGCGAATTCGGTGGTTAGATTTGGGCCGCCAATGTCGCACCACATTATCTCGGTGCCCATTTGGGCGAGCGTTGTCATCTCTGGAAGAATCACATCTGAGATGTAGTTGGAAACTGGGACATAGCCGGTGTATGGGAGTGGTTGGCCCGTGTATGGATTCGTTGCGTTCCCTATTTGCATGAGTACCAAGTTCAAGCTCAAGAGAAGGTACAGAGTTTAGAAAGGTGGAATGAGATCAAACCCTACCGCCAGGCCAGTCTCCAAACCCATATTTCTTATAATCCGGATGGAACCATTCCGGCAACGAAAAATACGTCGCCTTGTGCAAATGCGGTTGGTACTTATCTGATGCATCAAACAGCTCCTTCAACAGATTTCTATGCGGGAATTGCGCTACAGACGTCCGTTTCGTTACGTTTCCCGGCAAATCAAAGATCGCATATCCGTCATGGTGCTTGCTAACCTGGACGAAGTAATTCGCACCGGCATCGGCGAACAAGTCAACCCACTCTTTCGGATCGAAGGCGTTTGCGGTGAAGTTCTGGATGAAATCATCGTAGACGACGGAGGAGCCGTAGGTTCTGAGGTGGTATTCGTATGTGCCGATTGAGGTTCCTGGGCCTTGGTTCATGTCCCACCAGTACCTGGTATCACGAGTCAGTTAGGGCTTGCTGCAAAGAAGGAGAGACGTTGACGTACCATTCGGCATAATTCTCGTTCTTGCCAGTATTCCCCCATCCAGGGACTGCGTAGATGCCCCAATGGATGAAAATGCCATATTTTGCATTGCTGTACCAATCCGGGGATTCGTGAGAGTAAATCGAGTCGTAATTTGCTTCATACTCTTTGATACCGTACGTTGCGTTGAAAGCATAGCTGGAGCTATTCATCCGTGTTCCACTTATTACAATGGCAGCTTTTCCAGAGCTGCCCGGCGCTACACCATCTTTATTGATGACTCCAACCTGCACTTTTACTTGATCCCCAGGTCTCAGCCTCTTGATATATCCCGGTTGCGCTGTCGTGATTCCGGGAGACTCAACAAAAACCTTAACAGAGTGATTCCGTAAAACATACTCCTCCCCACCATTATTAACCACAACCTCCACAATCTGCGTCTTATCACTCCCCTCAACCCACTTCTGCGTACTTCTCGCATACTGCACCTCTAGCCTCGGTCCGCCTCCAGAAGAACCGGCCTCCGGCACCACGGGAACCAGCGTCATCGCAAAGATATGCAACCTCTTTCCAGCCCTACTTCCCCCACTAGGTAACAAAATCTCCGTTAATTCCTTGCTAGAATCCAGCCAATTACTCGTTTGAAAAATGTTACTTCTGTTATAATCAACTTTTCCGTTCAGATACGAATACGGAAACACCAGATCGCCGCCCGTCGGATAAGGCCAACTCCACCACGCAGGCACGAGCACAGCGCCAGAAGACTTGCTACCGTCGGCGTACGTAGCGTTGAGCGTACCTTTGGCCATGTCATTTTCGCCGGCTGCGAGCATGTGCACGCTTAGATAGCGCGCTTTGGGTACTGGGATGCGTTGGCCTTGGGCGATGATGTTGTCGTTTCCGGAGCCGGTGGAAAAATGGTAGTTCAAACCGGAGTAGGTGAAGTTAGTCGGGGAAATGAATTGGGCTGGGTAGGAGTCTAGAAAAATTTAGTGTTTGTGAGATGATGATAGAGATGGTGGCGCACTTCCTGATCCATCGAAATTTGCTCCGTTGGGTGTGAGACTAAAGGCACGATTATTGAATCTGGAAGTTAGATTCAGAGCGACTGAAGGTGCTTGGCCGGCTAGTAGCTGGAAGTTATTTTGAGGCATGAAAAGGACTTGTGCCGTTACTAGGGAGGAAGGGAAGAGACATATTGACAATATAAAGGTAGAGAGATGCATATTGAAGAGTTTGATGCAGGCTTGAAACCTTCTTTTTGAAATTAACGTTTGGCAGAACATCTTATCGTGATCTTGTACCTGACAGTAGCTATACTATCGGACCTGGTATATGCCATTATTTCTTGTTCGCCTCGGTTGACGATCCTTGTGGGGGAGGTGCAATTTATTTCGGATGAAGTTGCATTCAGGGGGTTTGATCACTTATCGGCAGCTTCTCACCCGAGGCTTTCTTACCAGGATGCAAGCGTATAGCTCGAAGGTATCGTCTAATCTTATCTTCACCTGCTCAAATCTGGCTTAAAGATCGGGCATTGTTGTCCTATAGTTTAGGAAAGAAAGTGCTGTTCGTTTCTAAATAGGATGATGGAATACTATATTCGCGAGTAACATACTATACTTCCAAATCTCCATCATAACAGCCCTTGCTTATGGCTTTGCGATACCCTTCAAAGAATAATTGACGCGGAGGCCCTACATTCTTCCGCATGTTTTAACTCTCCTTGATCTGGGACGTGATGCAATACATTCACATGGAGCGCTAAGAATCCTACGACCATGTGTGAACACAGAAAGACGATAGAAGCAGCAGTGGAGACGCATTCAAATCATGTTCCAGCTGCGGGCATGATAAAGCTGAGCTGGGTACCGTGCATTAAATGCAGTTCGCGGCTGGGAGGAAGGTGTAGCTGGAACGTGTTGAAGGAGCTCAATCTCAGGAGTCCTCGGACTTGACGCTTTGGAACTAGCTGTCTGGGCGATGCCTTTACATTTCTGGTGAGATGATAAAGATTATGATAGCCGTCCGGCTATTGTCAGAGTGGTAGGTAGCACGTGCGATAAAAATAGATGAAACCGTGATACAGGTCATGGTGTTGAGTCGTGAATATAACAGACGCTCAGGTGGGAATTGGTTGCCCGGGACAACCGCCGATCGTGAAAACAACGCTGGGTCGATCAATTGGCCTCCACCACGAACACCTCTTAGCATCTCAGCTCTGCATCACTTTCTCACATCCTCTACCTTTTTTCATTCCACAGTTTGGATATTCAAGTGCTGCTGGGGTGTTTACTCTCGTTTTGGCCTTCCAGCACGGCTTCCAGCGACCTCGGTTTCCATCCACATTCCTCGCTTGACCACTTGCAACCCACCGCCGATCTACGGTGCATGAGCGATTGAATACATACAAGGCCGCTGGCAGGCTCCGCAGTTATGGACACGAGCTATTTGGCCCAGCAGGTCACCACCATTATCGGCCAGCTGCACAGTCTGTTCGACGAGATTGGCGTGCCTAGCCATGAGCGGGACAAACGAGAGTCAGAGGTATTTACTATCGGGATGTTGCATCAGAACATGGCTAATCAAACACTATAGCTTTTCACGGCTCTGTCTGATACTCTAAACAATCAACTACGCCAAGTCACTAAGTTCGTATACCCGCGCAATGAGCATAACACGGTCACTAATGCAAGCTTTGCAGTGAGAAACACGAGATGACAGAAGAGGCGCAACGAATGATTAAGAACATCAAATTGATGGAAGCCTCTCTCGAAGATAACAAACCTAACCACGCTTATGAACCTGAGGATCGGGATATGAAAATTACGTATCCTTTAACACGCTGCGTCCAGGCTCTCAAAGAGAAATACAATGTTGTGAGCAAGCTTCATCGCGAACGATTTGAGCAAGTGAGGAGTATGTAAACCTTCCACAGTGCCTAGAAAATGTATTGACACGTAGTAGAACTTGCGCAGGCGCTGGAGTCTTATGCCTCTCATCTCGAGACTGCCTTCATTCAGATCAAACTTCCTCCAACCTCACCGAATGCCACCATTTCGCCATCCTTTGACATCTCGCCTTCCTACGTCACGTCTCTTGACAATGAATTCACAAGAGTATACGAGGAATATACACGACGCGTCAACACGGTATCAGCCTTGTGTGACGAGATCATTCACCTCTGGGCAGAACTTGGAACACCCCAAGCTCAAACGGATAGCTCGATTGTGAAGTATGCTCATGAGTCGCCGGAACAACTGGGTTTACATCAAGATGACATAGCCAGCTTGAAGTCTCGAAAGGATAGATTGATTGAAGAAAAGCGCGGACGAGAGCGAAGACTAAAGGACCTCCGGGCTACAATTGAGGACCTCTGGGATCGCCTCGGCGTTGAAGACCATGAACGCAAAGGCTTTTTGGCGAGCAATCGTGGATGCGGTCTGCGGACGATCAACGAATTTGAGGACGAACTTGCCAGACTCAAGGAACTGAAACACCAAAATCTTCATCTCTTTGTCGAAGATGCCAGATGCAAATTGCAGGAACTATGGGATAGCTTATACTTTTCGGAAGATGAGATGCTTGAGTTCAGCCCCGGCTTTTCAGGTACGGTCTATGCTCGCAGTCGATGGTGAATTGGAACTGACACGAACAGATGTGTACACGGATGCACTGCTTTCTTCACACGAGGCGGAGATTGCTCGACTAGAGGCTCTCAAAGAACAACGCCTACCTACGCTTCAAATGATCGATAGACACCGCGAACTGATCAATGAACGTGACGACCTTCAGGCTTCTAGCCAAGATGCATCACGCTTAATGGCCCGTGGTAACAAGGGAGAGCGACGGGATCCCGGAAAACTGCTGCGAGAGGAGAAGATGCGTAAGAGGATCGCAAAGGAGTTGCCCAAGGTCGAAGCAGACCTAAAGAAGATATTGGAGAACTGGGAGGATGAGTATGGCCGACCATTCCTGGTCCACGGACAACGGTATCTTGATGAACTCTATGCCGCCGCTTCCAAAGCTGCACCTCCTAGATCGAAGACACCATCAGTCGCACCAATGCCCGCCAAACCCGCCAAATCCGCGCCCGGAAGCCAGCGAGGCACTGTTCGTGGTTCGGCTCCCCCTAGATCAAAGACCCCGAGTGCAATCTTCAATATGAGCGTATCGCGCAACCCACTCGCCAGTTCCGTTTCGGCTGCCGGAAGCAACACGGGAGGCAATAAGAGCCCTTCTAGGATTCCAGCACGAGCACCTCTCAAGAATATGCCTCATGGAAATAACTCACCAGAGCGTCGACCCCAGCTGGAGAGGGAAGACTCCACAATCCGCAAGATGCTGCCACCACGGGCTCCACCACCAAAGATGAAGGATCTTTTCGTTCCGCCGCCAGCAGCTACCCCAGCTAACAACTTCGAGATCAACCGCGACCGTAGTGAGAGCATTGTAAGACATGTGCCGCCGGAGGATCCCTATGATGACCGTTCATACATGCCACATACTATGCGCGCTCAATATCCACCACACTGTGGCTATGCTCCTCCGGTCGCCGGCAGCCGACAAATCTCAGCAGCATCATCGACTGGGACTGGTAACACAGTTCCCAGCTCCGAGAACTGGGAGACGTACGGAAGTGACTCAGAACAGGTGCCTGACGCGGACGCCCTGGAAGCCTACTACGCACAGCAGCGGAGGACAGGCATGAAACGATTCACACCTGAAGGTGGGTATGCTCCTCCTCGTGGGGGTCTAGGCAAAAAGATGAAAGGCATACGAGCCATAGGTGGCGAACCAATAATGGAAGGAGAAGGCGGACAGTTGGTGAGAGTGGAGGGCAGCGAAGCGGGATGGACTGATGATGATGCCTTCTAAGTCACGCCTCTCTTCACACGTTGTCTTCACAGCGTTTTGTCACGACCCATCGACGTTTGATGCGCCATGTCTTGAACGACTTTCCATGTCTCTCCAATTTGGTTTGATGGACTTTCTTTCGGATACCGCGTCAAAAAGTAGCATCTCCATTTGCGGCCTTTTCTCCGCAAAATCTGCGTGTGCGGAAAATTTTCCCACTTCTCCAGTGTTTGATTTGCTTTCCTTTCTCTGTATTTGATTGGATTATGGTGGCGGTGTGCTTTTAAACTTTATTTTCTCTCACAGTTTTTCATTTCGACTGGGCGTGAGAGTAGCCACGCAAGGGATGCAGGGCGCGTGGGTGGCTGTCTCTTTGCATTCCTCACGCCCACGTCGACCCATGCGTGGTATTCGATCGTCCCGTTCTGTGGATTAACGGCAGGCCCCCTTTCCCCACAATCTCCCTTTGCGGGTATCTGGTAGGCGGCGTTTTCTCTGGCGCGTGGGAGGGAGCTGTCTCGGCTTTTCTGACTTTCTGCATCAACCCGAAGATTCTGGTTCATTATCGGCGTAGCGCTTGGCGACGAGCACATGTATGATGGCGAGAAGAGAATACAAAAGTATATCATTAAAGGTGTTCATTTTGATATGCATTAATGCGGAGAAGCCTGTACGACTCCACGAAGGGCGGTAACCTTCGGTCGGCGGTACTTTCGGAAGCCCACGGGTGTGTCGATGATTGTAGTATGGTGACTGTGCAAAGATGGCTTATCTTTCCTTCCTTAAATCAAGCCTTCCGCACCCCCTGGCAGGATACAGCTACCCAAGGCGGGAAAGCAATCTGTGGGGTAATGCAGATTGAGGCAGGCATCCAGTAGTGCAAGTGTATTTTGGGTTGCTGGCCGAGCCTCTCAGCGTGCAAATCCTTATCTCTTGCTCGTTCGGAAGGGCTTTTCGCGGACCTCGCGGTAACGGGCAATGTGACTGTCTAACGCTGACACGCATAGTAGGCATCATCGCAAGGCTTAACTCGTCTTCTGTGTTATCGCATAGATGTTGTATCGTCAGCTTCTTCTTCTACTTTTCACTTACGGCGTCTACGAAGGAGAGGCCCTTTTCTGCGCAAGAAGACATCTGTGGGCGCTAGGGATGGGCAGATTTCAGCCCTGTAGCGCGAATCGAAAGGGGCGGCACATCAGTAGATCCAGAGCCTGCGGCCCACCAATCCACGGCGAAATGCGCCGTTGCCCGCATACTCGGGCTCATGCGCCTGATGATGTGTGCCTGTTTAATTCACCCTTGCTGGAACCCGCTGCACGACATGCGCGCACTACCATATGCTCAGCGGAGAAAGGCCACGAAGTCAGAAGGCGGCTGATTCTGGCGGCCTGAGAGCGGGCGAGGGAGGTGAATGATGCACAATGGGATGCCGCCCGTCCTTGATTCTTTTTCGCAGTAGCAGTCGGAGCAGTCGGGCGTTGTCAGCACTGCACGAGTCACTTCTTGCCCACGCGACTCCTTTCCATTATCGCTGGCCTGGCCTTCCTTTATCAAGTGTCTTTCTAACGGCGGACACCGTCATCAGTCTCCGCGAAACCCCCATACACCCCATCTCACCCCGTGCTTTCTGCCCTATATCCTACTCCCGCCCTTTGAAATATCACCCTCTTTGTTCCTCACATCTTTCTCTCTGCGTTATTGACATCCTTTCGCTAAACACCGGAAATATTCCCCAGGATCCGCCTGATGTTACTTCACCCTAACTACCAGCGAGGCACTATCCAATCCCGCTTCGGCAACAATAACGTAAAAGAATCGGCCTCGGTCGGCAACGTCACAGCATCCTTAATCTGTCATCGGCTGCGGCGCCCGTCGAGGGACTGTCTCCACTATGATGGTCCCAAGGTCTTACAGGTATTTCAGCCCGCCATCTTCGCCAAATCGGGAGCCTTCAGAGAAGATGGGAATTCGATCTGCAAGGGCGACGCCTTCACCCGCGAAGACCAGACCCAAAACTGTCGAGAAAGAGGAGAGTAAGATGCCTGACCCTCCAGCGAGGACAGTATCAGAGCCAGGACCTGTTCAATCCAAACCCGTCGTCATCCCTTCGCGAACGCCTTCGAGATCCTCCATATCTACCCAGACCGTGAGAGCAAGAGGGCAGCACGGTGGGAGGAGGACGAAAGTGCCGGACAACCACCGACCAGATGCGATTCCACCAGCCGTCGCAGCGCTTTTGGCAGTTACCACAATCCCCCGACCAATAAATCGACGTCGCAAAGCCCCTACAATGGACAGGAGGATATCTATCGATGAATTGATTCAGGAATGGAGACAGGAGGACTTGGAAGTTGGGCATTCACTGTCGAACTCGCCATTGGATCTCTTACTGGAGCGACCAGATGAGTGTGATGGGGATGATGTTGGCAGTATTGGAAGCGCAGAGCAGGACAAGGACTGTCTGACTTCCAGGTCAGTCTCCAGCGAGTCCGTTCCTTCGACATTACCATCACTGGATATGGATGAGATATCGGTCAAATCAAACTGGAGCAACCTGGATACTCCCAGTTCCACGTTGCGAAAGCCTGTATCAGAGCGGAGAGAAAAGATAGTGCAGTCTCCTCCGAAGGAAGACTGCATTCTCGATCACCCACTACTGCATTTCAATGCCGATGAACGCGAGGAGGTAGCCAATATGGACATTCCCGACATTGTGACCACGCCTCCAAATGCCAGCGTCAGTTTCAAATCGTTCAAGTCAAACCTAACCGCTTCACTTCAAGCACTAAAATCGGCCGCGAAATCCTTTTCAAACTTCACAGCACCGAGCATCCCTCCTGACGATCTTCTTACCCGCTCATTACTATCTCCACGCTTCACCAGCGAAATGCGACCCAAGCAATTGCAAGGTGTTCCCTCTCCGGCGCTTCGTCGCTATCTTAACCCTCAGCCTGCGCCAATATCTGCTACGGAACTATCAATGCAATTACACGAAGCACTCATGTTAGACGAAGACACAGACCCATCGGCGCCAATGATCCAAATGCAAACCTACGACCGTCGGGGCCGTTCATCCGGTCGCAAACGTCGCGAAAGTTCGGGTCGGCCTTCGGAAGCAGGACGAGCCATGTCACAGGCGCCTGCCGTGCGCCAACGCGAACCCCGCGAAAACAGCGATTTCCTACGCGTTATTGTCTTGGAAATGAACATGCGACGAGGAGGCAAGCTGGACGCGAAAGCATTGGGAAGAGCGAGAATCTGGCTGCCGCCAAGGAAAACAAGTGGAAACAAAGAAACGGCATCCGAAAGCGGCGTGCCCAATAGATGGGTTGGGATTCCGGCTGATGAGATCTGAACACGAGGACAACATCATTCCATGCAGGGGGAAATCCATGGCAGACTGGTCGTCGGGCTCACCCTGGCGTGCGACGCTGGCGAAGGAATGCGAAGGAATCAGAAGCGTTGTGTTTACGTTCAGAAACTCCAAATCTACGTCACAGTGGATCCAGCCGTGCCGACGAGCTGGATTTTACTTTCGGCTTGGACAGCTTGACCGCAACCTCATCACCTGTCGAAATCCTCGCCAACGCCAACAAATCATCATGGCCTCTATTATTCAGCCTGGCCGGAACATACTCCGCTTCCCGCGAGACCCTTTACCTCATCGTCCCATCACGTGCATTTTCAGATCACTCGCCATGGGACATCTACTATACTTTCGGGTTATGCCGCCTCAGCCCGCGAAACACGCCGCTGAAGAGATTTTTTGAGGCAGATATTTTCGTCTCTTCTCTTTTCTTTTTCGCCCTTGTCACCTTCCCGACGCAGAACGTGGGCTTCTGCGCCAATTTCGAACACACCGGCTAGGTTCCTGCATGAGTGTCTGCCTTTGGCTGGAGCCACGCTCTGTACCACGACTATGTCATCAAGCGGCACCCCCTGGTCCATGGGTCACGATGGGCTTGACACATTAGATGATTTTAGGCTTCGTGTGCCGCTTTGGCGGCATTCGCCTATGTGATGCCGCTTGACGAGTGGGGGTTGGGTTGGCACCAACGTCAACCAATATCTCATCTGGAAAAAATTCGAAATGGAAATGGGAGTCATATCTGCATTTGGGCTGCATTTTGCATATTGCATTTTCGAGAGGCGCTTATCGGATCGGCGTTTTTGGGTTGAGGAAGACTTTCGGGAGACGGCAGCATTACATATAGGCGGCGCTGGGATCGGGCCATTATATTACATATCATACCCTTCGTTGGGATCTCCTTCTGTCCATCAGCTTTGGTTTTTCTTCTTGTACGGCGCTTTTAGGCGCTTTCAGCGGCACGGCAGGTTATTTGGGACCTTCGACTTTCATCAATAGCGCTTTTGGCAAACAATACCCGGCACATTTACCTCGTTCGCGATGCATTGTACTGCACATATATATATATATCTACTTTGAATAGACAATACTCATTGATCACCAAACTATCTCTTTCCTGCTCTTACGGTGAGGTTTCGCAATCTCGCGTCCTTCCTATCGTTGCCTCAACCTTGACGAGTCACATCTTTTATGGGCAATCTTGCACTTCAACAGCGTCATTCATCTACCACTCAATCTTCCATCATCTCGCTTCAGCCCTAGTCATGCTGTCTTTGAAAAGCATCACGACCTGCCTCCCTCCGCCTCCACGTGTTACATATTCTTTTCCTTACCGTCAGACCAACCGACCGGAAATCCATCTTCCAATTATCCTAAAACATGTTCACTCTTCACTGCGCCATACCCTAGTGAATTCTTCTCCGATAGCATAGCTTCAAGATCATTCTCTCGAAAGGTTTCAATAGCGCTAGTGAGGACTGTTTGTAGAATAGTTGGGGGGCGCCCCAACGGGTGTCATTATTCGTTGAACTACAGACTTCCACAGCCGCCCTGGGTGTAGGTAGGGTTCTATTTTACTAGCTGCTCATAACATTATCTTAAGGATAGCAACTTGCTTTAACACCTTATACCAACTAAGGTTGAATCGGCTTTGCAAGCCGGTAGAAAAGAAGGTGGTAGGCGTAGACCTCTCCTCCGAAAACGACGAATCATGTCACACCCCCCTCCTGTGGACACAAATCACTGCTATGACTAGACGGTTAGGACTTCTGAATTTGTAATTTTCTGTAATGCGTAGCTATCCCGAACCAGCAGTCGCATATAAAGCTTGACTGCCGTCTTCTGCATAGTGCCTGATCCATCGCACGTTCATCCCCCAGCCGGTACACGCATAATGAATGCTTCGGAGTGCGAACGCTTTCCTGCTTATGGTTGTTCATCATCTCTCCACCACAAACTCATACAAATTCCTCCATCAGGATTGCGGATCACAACCAACCAGTACTATACCCAGCTAGCCAACAACCCCATCACGTAGACTCTCCCTCACTCAACCTCCTCCCTCTCCACAAACCCCCACTCCTCTCTATCCCTAACCTCCTCCACCTCCGCCTCACTCAAAATATCGAAATCTCCCTCACCATTCTCCTCCTTCTCTGCCCCACTTCCAATATCCACATCTTCGAACTCCTCTCCCTTGCGCTGAACTTGGGCTCGGACGCCTGGAACCACTTTGGCGCGGATGTTATGTCGCTCGGCGCGCTGAATGAAGTCTTGGACCATGGGATGGCGCGTGAGTGTTCCTTCTGGGAGGCGGGATGGAGGGGTTTTGTTGAGTGTTGAGGTGTTTTTGCTGTGGGAAGGCATGGTTGGTCGTTGTAGTGCTTGAAATAACGGGACTGGGAGATGTTAGAGATAGTTTTTATGAGGAGTTATAGGGTGGTGGGAAGAAGGTTACTTACGGTTCGGATGAGGTATGACGGCTTGTAAAGCGGGTTGGTGATAGAAGGCGAATGTCTTGTAGGCTTGAAGACACCGAGAGAGAGGCTGTGATATAGAGAGATAAAGCTACACTCTGTTAGCCACGGTAATCCTTCGTTGAAGTAAGTCGTTGGATGGAGTTTACGCAGCGAGCGTATGTGTAGATGGAGAGGTAGAGGCAAAGGAAGACGTAGTGAGGTTGTCGTGGCTTAGATCTGCATAACTAATGCCTTGCGTTGGGTAGTGAAGTGTGAGTCCTCTCCACCTGGCATATGATCGTGGACTTCCGCTTATGACCTAGCGCATCGCTGTGGCGTGTATCTGGTTCGGTAATCTGGACTGGGTGACTGCAAACCGTGAATAGCCAGCTTGTAATGGTCAGGTGATGAGTTCAACACGCCACTGCGATAAATATTAGCCAAGCACTGAGTTAAAGTGACTTGGATATGAGTGAGTCGTCCTTGAGTGAGCAGTCACCATTCAAAATCCCCGAATATTCATCTCATCCTCCAGCAGCAAAGCATCCAAACGCTACAAACCACCTAACCACCTAACCACGCGCGGTCTCAACCCCATCTCTTATATCCAATATCAATCACATGGATCCTCATCCTTCTCCTCCTACCTACATACCTAGAGTCTCAATTCATACTGTCAAGGGTAATCAAGGTCGTGTGTTGGATGGTGACCGGCCATATAGTCGGCTCCTATCTCCAGTGGCGGTTCGATTCACATGAAAATAGAACGTCTGCGCCTCCTTTGACGACTTTGACTAACAAAAAGGGAGAAGTAACAAGCCAGGAGATGAACGGACTGGTGATTGATGGTTATGATTGAGGTATTCTGACGGAATGATCATTATGAGCATTTGAATATACTTTTCTATAACGCTAGATAAAATGCCTTTGATAGACTTGGGGACCGCCTGTGAAGTATCAATATGTATGAATAGGTAAGTCCTGAATGTCTATGGCATAGGTATAAATAGCTGGCGTTAATTGCGAATACGGGAAATCGTATTGTTAAAAATAGAAGGAATATAACGAGATTTGGTCACTTGGTGACTTGAACCCAGCATTCGCAGTATATTACTGCCTGATCGTACCATCAGCATCAGTAGTTGAATGTTTCTTGCTCCTCGTCCATAACTTCGGCCATAGAGAAGGGAATTGGGCCAGCGAATCCGAGCTCGAGTGCGGTCGAGCAAAAAACAAGCTGTCTAGTGAGTCCGATCTAGTAGCATTGCGAAGACCAGCAGAAGTACGTGCTCTCCAAACTACTACAGGACCGTTGGGCTTACTAGAAACGTAATGCGAACGATCGCCTGGACCGCACTACCATTTATAAAGGTTAGATGTGGTTTGGACTGTCCCTGCCATCAACATGCTACTTGCGGCAATCCTGCTCATTGACGCCATGACAAACCTTCATTTCGTCAAGAGCCCGAAGGTAGAGCCCGAAGGTAAAAATGGCATTGGTTGCGATACATAGGCTCTTATTTGCTCTCGGCATTGCCCTACTGACGAACGCTAGGAGAGCGGGGGTATTTGCTGCCACTGCTACCTACGCCGCTCTTCTGGTCATTTCCAGTTTGGAGATTTGGGAGGATCAAGAGCTGAACAGCGTCTGATTCGGATGGATGAGGGGTACTTCAAGACTGTGAGATGCCCGAGCTGAAGGGTAATCTTTTCGGGTGAGGCAGTACCAGTGGATAACTCGAGGGGTAGAGCGAGGAGTGTCGAGGGATTTGAGAATCTCTCACAGCCCTAATTGGTGTGACGATTCCCAGAGGGATATGTATCGGAATCTCGTCTCACGTCCTAGATGGATTTTACCGCTGGATGGTTTCTCTCTCAAGCGTCCAATCCCATTATTCATGCGTCATTGGCCAATGACCAATTATTGGGGTCAGTGAAAGACAGCAAAGTTGGCTTGTATCTGTTCTCTTAACGGCCTTCGAGGTCACTTGCATTCAATGAAATCAACCATAAATGAGAGCTTTAAATATAATAACCGATTACGCGTGGTTGAGCTTTACCAAACTCTTCTTCGAGGCCACTTTTACTCTCCTGTGTGCGCTTGAATCAAAGCATGGTTTCGTTAGCCCAAATACTGACATCGTCATGCTTTCGTAGCGTGCTTTTGTCGCATTTGGCCTTATTCTTGATCAGACAATGCAAATACCTCGAATACGTTCGGCTCACCCTAAGTGATTTGCAAATGAATATTCTAAGGGGTTCAGTATTGGCATGAGGTACGTTCGGAGAGGACATACCTAGAATTTTCCGCCCTCTGTCTTCCGTGAGGCGATACTTGAGACCCTAAATGATTATGACACACGAATTGAGTGCATTTGTGAACACCACTCCCGGACGTATACAGAATTGAGCGGTTGGAGATGAAGATGTGCTTAGGTGCTGATTAGCGTCACTTCTTTGCCACAAGAGGCTAGCCGCACTGGTTCGCATATGATGGTTGTAAGCCCAATTGTACCTAGCTTCCAGCGTCGTGTTTCGGAGGAGCGTAAACCTTTATGACCAGCATTCACCTAAGATGGTTAACCTATAGCTGACCTATAGCTTCCAGCTTACGTTTCGGTAAGACTCGCAGGGTTGACCGGCCTTGGCGGGTATCTAATAAGAAGGCCGAAGCATCTGCTGAAAAGACAAACTCATTCCTCCGCCATAAAGGGTTATCTGAAGTGGACACTCGAGAATTGAGGTGAATCACCGTCATTTTGCTGCTGGCCGTCGCGGTCTGGAAAACAAACAGTGCTGTCAATCGGCCTGGACTCATCAACGCCATCCATAGCCTTATACTGTAGCCTCGCCCATCGCCTGTAGCCCTTCATCCGTTGCAATCATGCTCAAATCCCGCTGGCAGCAGTTCTTTCCCTCAAAGCCCACGTTCGTCGAGAAGGATGTTCCTGCGGGTAGCCAAGTGGGCAAGGTATTCATCGTCACCGGCGCCAACCAAGGCATTGGCTTTGAGCTTGTCAAGATACTGTATCCCTCCGGAGCCACTATATATCTGGCTGGACGGTCACAAGAACGGATCCAGAACGCAATTGCGCAAATAACCTCGGTTTCGCCCCCGCCTGATACGCCTGCGATCCTTAAACCTCTCCATCTCGACCTCTCCGATCTCACAACCGTCAAGGCCGCCGCCACTGCGTTCGCTAGTCAGGAGCAAAAACTAGATATTTTGTGGAATAATGCAGGTACCGGATACCTGAAGGGGTCCGCGACTAAGCAAGGCATTGAGAGTCATGTCGGTGCCAACTGCGTTGCACCCCTCCTCTTCACGCAAGAACTGCTCCCCAAACTCCAAGCTGCAGCAAAGAATGCCCCCAAGAACAGCGTGCGCGTTATCTGGACAGGGTCGCTTCAAATTGACATGACAGCCCCCAAAGGCGGCATCGACTTCGATCTCATCGAAACTAGAGCTACCACTTCTACCTGGCTGGACTACGCATCTTCGAAAGCCGGAAACTGGTTCCTTGCAGACGAAGCCGCCAAGCGATGGGGCAAACAAGGCATCATCAGCGTGTGTGAGAATCCTGGAAACCTCTACACGAACATTTACGCAAAGGAGCCGTGGTGGTTGATGGCCCTCGTCAAATTCATCTTGTACGAGCCCAAGTTTGGGGCTTATACCATGCTGTATGCCGGCTTCTCGCCCGATGTCTCGTTGGAGAATAACGGGGCCTACATTTGGCCGTGGGGAAAGGTGCAGCCGAATGTGCGTGGAGATATATATCAAGCGATTGCAGCTGGTAAGGCAACCGAGTTCTGGGATTGGTGTGAGGCCAAGTATAAGCCATACGTCTGAGTTTCAGCCTTTCTTCCCTCTTGCGATCGAAGTTGCGAACAATAAAGGGAGCGGTCTGCGTATGGCAGTAGGAGAGTAAGGTTCGAGCAGTGTACATGAGCGTGGCAGTTTGTGTAGTCCTGACAAAATAACGGCCGCTACTGGTAGTTTAATGATGCTAGAGTACTGCAATTCAGTGTGATGATGATTATTGTCCGGTTGTATCTGACGCAGAGTATGCAAAAGGGTCCGTGCTGCCGGCAACCGCCAAGGCACTACCCACTAGCGCCCATTTCCGAGTATATATTCTCGCCGTCCCCCTTGGAAAATCCTCTTTTCTTTTCTCTAGCTCTGTAAGGTTTCCCTTTTCCGCCTTTTTAAACTTTGCTAATATCTTCTGCAGCTTTGCCTTTTGGCTTAGATCAAGTGTAGTATCTGTTCTTTTCAGTTTAATCTCTGAAACGTGTCTACGGACACATTTTCTAGATTAATCTACTTTTTGGAACCCGCTCTCTGGCCGCTGGGCTTGCTCATGTCAGAGAACACAGTGTCGCTCGTATTGCACTGCCTCGGGCTGACGCGAATCTTTTTTTTTTCATTGAGTGCTTCACCTTGTGTGAGGCCTTGAAGAAGAAATGATATGCTTGCTGAGACTTGGGTTGCTTGGGATAATCGTTGCGTTGTGCTATGATTAGATGAATTTTGGAATGTTTGTGCGTGAACGAGGTGGAACCTCGCGTAGCCTCTCGACATTCTTGCATCCCTTGTGATCTTTTGGCTTGTGCTATGATTGTGAGGCTGATATCAATAAAGCAGTAAGAGTGAAACTCTTGAGTTCTAGCCAAAATTCTGGTGATGATGATTGTTTACATGTGCGACCATGACCGTGGCCGTCCGTGAATTTGCAGTTTGCTCTTAAACCTTACACAACAACCTTGCCCATGCTTGTTAAGACGGTAATTTTCAACCTTGAAGATGGCCGACCGCACTGGGATGGTCAATCCTGCTATCTTTGAAAACCTCCAAGCCCGTGTTGATGAAGATACTGCCGTTCGCGATGTATGACCTCATCAGCGCGCTTCCTCTGAATCCACATCATTAAGTTTTACCACAGGAACTTCGCGAAATCATTCAGACCTTAGAAAAGCAGAGTCAGTTTCTACGATGCTACTCGATTAGCCTGACCTGATCGTCCACAGACAAGTCCGTTCAATATATTCTAGCACGAGCCCATTCGACGCCAGTTTCCGAACGTAAAGCTCAGCTTCCCTCGCCCAAACAGCTTCAACTTACACTTTGTAGTATCTGAGGTCCTAAAAGCAGCCGAAAGCCCAGTTCATTCTGTGGTAGAAACCATTGGCAGCCTCTCACAAGCTGCTTCGAAACATCCGTACTACAAATTCAACTCGATGTGGTCACGACAAGTGCAGGATGCAGTAAGCCGTTTGTTGTGAACGGCCCTATACAGTACTAATAGCGTCACAGGCATTCGGAATCTTGCTTTGGGGTTGGCTTGGTGGCCAGGAACAAAATGGTGGGGAGGTCAAGTCTGGCCGCCTTTTGACCATCGAAGTGGTTGGCGACATCATGAAAGGTCGGTTTAGCAACACTCTTATGGTATCTATCTGACACTAGATGTTCGCAGTTCCCGTGAATCTCAAGGACAGAGATGAATTCCATCTCACGATTGAGGAATATCTACAAGCTCTGATCTCCCTCGTTGAGGAACTGGTAGGAGAGAAAGGTTTCTTCTATGCTTATTCTAGCTAACATCTACAGGCTCGCCTTGCGCGCAACTCAGTCACTCTCGGTGACTACGAGAGACCTGTCCAGATCAATCGGTTCATCAAGGATCTCCATGCCGGTTTTCAGATCTTGAATCTGAAGAACGACTCTCTCAGGCGCCGCAGCGACGGCATCAAATACAAGGTCAGTCAATCTTGGATGAACGCAACGAGACTAAGCACTAACCCTGAGCGACCACAGGTCAAGGATGTAGAGGATGTTGTCTACGATCTCTCTTTGAGAAATCTTGTGCCCAAAGCGGGAAAGCCTTGATCGCGGGGAATCTGATTGCGCGAGACAATAGTGGCACGGTCTGAATGGACTTCTCTACGAAGGATCTTGATATGTATGAAGATAGAAAAACTACCTCTTGGAGAAATGAGAGAAAATGATGATCCATCTGCTTCAGAAATTGTAAATGTACACTATTTGTCGTAGGCGAACATATCGGAGTTCCATAGCTCTACCTGCGCCACATTTGATCCCGAAACGAGAGCAACCTCAACTTCGCGACTCCGAAGCCTCTCGCACAAATCCACAACAATGAGCTCAACAACAGCAATAACAAAACCACCAAAGCCTAGGTCGCCGGCCACACCAATTGATACTTTACATAATGACGCCGCTCAGATTTACACCCATATACACCCAATTCTCCTTCTTTCGCTCTACGCCTTCCAATTCAAATCCATCGTTGCAGACCCCGTACCCGCTCTCCTCAGCACATTAATACCACTAAGCATACTCCAAATAGCCTACGTCTCAATATGTTTGCCTCCGACCGGCAGCAGCTCTACACCACCCCCGACAAAGCCGGGTACGAAAAGGAAACCCGGACCGAGTAAAGTCGAGAGCGGGATTCAGGGCAAGATAATTGTATAGATTCAACTCCTTCTATGTCTACAGACTTTGACCTGCTAATTGTTCCATATAGCCAGCATTTCTCTCCCTCCTTCTCTCCACCCTCGCTGGTACCCCAATCATCGCCGTAACCCTCGTTCTTTTCGGCGCTCCGCTTACGACGCACCACACACATACCCTCCTTTGCGCGGCTCATATCTCGTTCCTATCTATATTACCTCTGATATATGTACACGGTGTCAATGGAGAAAAATGGAGGGAGGTAGTCGCGCTGCTACTACCGATCGATGAGCCCTTTGGGGCCATGCTTGGGACGATGTTGGGGGCTTGGTTGGGTGCTGTGCCGATACCATTAGACTGGTGAGTTGGAATTACGTTAGGATGGGAGTTTTGGAATGCTAATTGTGGCCAGGGACCGTGAATGGCAGAAATGGCCGGTTACGATTGTTACGGGTGCTTATATTGGGTTTGCGGTTGGGAAACTGGTTGGAGGGATGTTATTGAAGGGACGGAAGATCATGTTCGAATGATTTGAGCCAGGATGTGATGCTACATGCCGTCATATAGCAGGTCTAGGCGTCAGAACGGCTATCTAAGTGTTTCGCGCCAATTCACAAGATCGAGATGATCGAATATCTGACTGATATAGTAACATATTCGATTTGCCTGCTCAATCATTCTTCATCTTCTAATAGACTAACAGCACGAGAACTCATGAATTGCTTGATATGGTTCAAGGTTTGCCTGGCAAGGTTAGGCCCGCTTAGTTTTTATTCTGCGAGTAAGTCCAACTTCCCAATCTCGCCCACCTAGACACCTCCACCATCAAATCCTCACAAGTCAACTTTTCTCGCTTTGGGCACTATACCAAATGTGCAACCTTGGAGTCCATTTCAAGTCTGGTTCTCATTCAGGCTTTACCCTAGTATCTGCGTCTTATGTGAGATATGGCTTATGTCAAAAGGTGTGAGTACTTGTGATTGGATCAAAGCCATTCTCATCCCGCACAACGAGGCTAAAGTCTGCCTTACCATTCCCGCTTACAAGTACAACATCGTGCTAGCTCTCTCAACAAAGTGTACTTACGCTGGGCATTAAGCGTTACTTGCACTCTCGTACAGTGGAAAGATCGCCTGGATTGGGTTGGTTTTGGGGGGGGGGGGAATTGCAGGCAGTATGAAACCCTTTCAAGATTTTACTCAACAGAAGCGGGCGTCTTTAAGAGCGAGCTGACATCTTCTTAATGTACTATAGCATTATATATGGTAGCTAAATCGGCCTACGTGATATTCCCGATTACTGCACCATTGGGTCATCGCGAGGTACCAGAGGCACAGAGTTGTAGACCGGACCGTGTGAGCCATCCCGCAACCTCGCATTTAGAGGAACCGCGTCCGTCTCAGAGCATTCGTATTTTCTTCCCTTCCGCAGCCTAGGCTGAGCCCCAAGGCCCAATCGTCCCACGTTGGCGTCTGGCTCCTCGTCTCCTATCCACCCGGGAGTCTTGTCCAAAGTCTGCTCTTTATCAACGTCGAAGGCTATTCGCAAGGGCATCGCCTCCCCCATCGCGGCACCCACTCTCATCATCGAAAAGGAATCTAGCGTCGATGTCCAAGTTGGGACGTGGGAGGCGTACGCTGCCATAGCAAATAACATGATTATGAACAGACCCAGCAGCACCGAGATTGTGATCATTGCTCCCATCGAGATGACCGGTACGACCGTATCCGCGCCGCTGTCATAATTCAACCAGAGATTGCCGCTCAAGCCCTGTAGCCCTTGTTTGAGCCAGATTTGGTTGGCCAGGTAGACAGCAGCCGTGAGCGTAGGCTGCATCTGATACTTAGGAGCGGTTCTGCCGGGTATGGTTGAAAAATCCTCGTTCTCCGTCCAGAAGAGCTGCAGCCAGTTTCCGATTTGTGAATTTACCTCATTTGGATATGCTAGGCTTATGCATGTCTGGATCTGGACATCTGGAAGAATTCCAGCTGCGCTTCGCGAGAGACCGACGAGGGGGAGGAGGTCGTAGCAGATATAGTTTGAGGCTGGCCCATTCCAATCCTCCCGTTCCTGTTCAGTCAACTCGTATGCGTCTGGATGAGCTGTACGGGTTGCTATGTAAGACGTTTCTCCGAACAATGCTTCGGCCACCATGAGAAGTGGCCCTCTATTGATAGCTAGATCAAGCGCGACGGTGCCATCTGGCTCGGATGAATAGAGAGTACTGTTACCGTTGGTAGTCTTGGCTCTCTTCGTCTTGTTGGCGTGATCACTAGGGGAATTAGGTTAGCTGAATTTCTAATACTAAGACTGCGTGGTACTAACTAGAGGGCCTGTCCTTGCATCAGACAATGCTTATCGCAAAGATCATTGGGGTCCTTCTCGAGAAGAGGTCCTGGACCACCGATCAAGTAATTCGGCAATTCGAAATAGCCTGCGGTACTGTTTGCTTGCACTTTGAAAACCGTCGCGTTGGACTCTGGCTCATCAAACCCCGTGGTTGTTAAATTCAGATAAAGGAGTTCTGTAATGTCTTGGCGATCGCGGGTGGCCCTCCAAGGAGAATTCGTAAGTTTTCCAGGCATGCAGGCTTGTATGCTATAATACTCGCTATATCCTGTCCCCGAGTAATTTGCGTAGAAAGCACCTGGGAGCTGATCGCAATTCCGAGGGAATTCGTCAGCGTCGACCATATCGTAGCTTAGAGACGAATTAAGGCGCGGTAGGAACTGGCGGACTAGTCCTGTGTTAAACATAGCTGGGAGTTGACAAATAAATGGATCCTGCGATGGTTCTATCGTGGCAAAGCTTGTTCCACCAGTGCTAACGCATTCCAGATCCAAATCCTTGGACGCAACAGAATCATGGGTGGACACGAAGCTACAGTTTGTGCTATTTCCAAGCCAAAGGTTCGGTTGGATGTCGTTGCCATTGGTGGCCGTAAGAGCGTATCGTAGATAAGTGACTAGAGCGTCGTCGCGGGAACTTTCCTCTCTGGCAAAAAGTTGCGGAATGTCTACCAGATTCGTCATCAAGATTGGCCATGTGGGTGTCTTGATGGTTTTCTGGGTCACAAAGGCTTGTTGCAGTGGTGCAAGGGCAGCCCCTTTCCTACATTGTCAGCTTCGTCTCTTTGCCCGAGATTCCTTTCTAGAGCTATTTACCTAAGGCATGCAATAGAATTGCCAGCCATAAAAGCCTACTACCATACCGTCTCCAACCCTTGGGATGAAGAAGTTTTAGCAAGACTTCCGGTTGAATCCAACCATTGTCCGCGAGCGCAGTGGCCTGGCGTAAACTGAAGTTATGGCGGCTCTGCTGCATGAAGACAACAGCAGCCTTTGCACAGAGCGCCGTGGCTAAAGGAATCGTCAAAACTGCGATGATGGAATTGATGACCCTTGCTGCGTAGAAGTAATTTTCACTTTTGACGTAGTACTTGTGATAAGACTCTGGCCCTATCCAACCGTACCCATCGTTTTCCGCATTGAAAGTATTGACTCCGTAGGAGTGCGCGCCAATGGGACGGAATGATAGATAGCATGTCACCGTCCATGAGAAGGTTGCTAGGCCGGCATAAATTGAAGCGAAAAGGAATGGGGAACTGTAACGCTTGAGGGTTCTTGACGGGATGCGGATGTTATTTTTCTCTTTCGGGATGGCTTCGTCGGTCTCGCTGTCCACCTGAGTTTGCGAACTGATATTGTCGTTTGGAGCGGGAGTAAGAAACGCCTGGGTCTCGTCCGATCTTACAGGTTGCTTCTTGTACGAAGACCCGTCGCGTGAAGTGGACGAAAGCTGTGATATCTCATCCGCCTCCATCGTGGGTAGAGCGAAGAAAGTGGATTCTCTTGTCGGTGAGATGCAACGACTGCCATCCGCTGGTATTTACAGCGCAGCCCTACCCGCGTCAAGCCGCAGCCAATGCACCGGACACTCTTGTGTTTCATAGGCTATAACTGTTATGTATGGGGCGCCGCATGTTGGGGGCGGAGATTTTTGGGAGGGCAGAGCCTGGAAGGATTCTGATGGCTGTCAGGAGCGGTGGCTGTGCAGACTTTTGATACTGCCCGATCATAAGATTCTTGATTATAAATCTGAAGTTTGCACAAATCGACTATTCGGAAGTTCAACGATTCCAAATATCATCGCACGCTTGCACAACCTTCAAAATGGTTCGGCGAAAAGAGTACTCGCAACGCTTGTTAGCAGAATAGAGGATTTTGCAATCCTAAACGACCCTGCCGAGCATCGTCAACGACCATAGGTTAGGAGATACGTTAGGTTCTAGAAAGCAGGGAAACCACGTACAGGTAAGCGATGATTGTAATAGCTTCGCATAAGTATTGGTATCTCACGACTTCTCACGGCTCGGCTAAACTTACCGCGAAGCATACGTAATCCCTCTGCGCCACCACTGCCGCCTGGGTTCTATAATATTTGCGATCTCCCAGCCCTTGTGTATTCGCAACCTTTACTTGGAAGTGCTTATACCTACAAAGTGTCGGTGTTGTTTCATGGATGAACAATGACTTGTTAGTATGAAGAGAAAGTTCATTCAGGATGTTGAAGGAAATGGCAGCAGCGGAAGGGGAAAGAGATTCTCAACACGAGTAAGAGCAGCTCGAAGAATATGAATCTTGGAACGATGCTGAAATATCGACATTAGAACGCAAATGGCGATCTTAAATGTACCGCATCGCACTCTAGTCAAAGTGCCAGCCTCCCTAGAGCTCCTTTTCCATATGCCCCTCTTGCTCCAGAGGGTAGCATTAGATTGCTGCGTTTGATACCAGACAACGATGAAAGCGCTCCAATTCAATGTGAGCTGTTTCGCGCACCTTTTAATAGTGACTGCAAGCCACGCTACTCGTCCCTTTCGTATGTATGGGGGAATCCGGAAACAACAAATGATATCCACGTCAGTGGCTTCCCGTTTGCAGTCACAGTCAATCTGGAATCAGCGCTACGGAGCTTACGGAATAACGTCGACCTCCTATGGGTAGATGCAGTCTGTATCAATCAAGCAGATGCCGAGGAACGTGGGCATCAAGTACGCCAGATGTTGTCAATCTACCGGGCAGCGGAGGAGGTGATAGCCTGGCTAGGGCCTGCGACTAGATACAGCAACGACGCTATGAATTCATGTACCCGGGTGGAGTATATTACCCGACCTAATATGGGGCTGTCTATCTCTCCTCTTCCTTTCCTGAGATACGATCCTATGACTACGCATTGGGCTGAAAGAGGTCTTCAAGAATTATTGAACAGACCATGGTTTCGACGCATATGGGTGCGATTTCCTACTATCAGCCTTCACATCTTACACTAACATGGAGTTAGGTGGTACAAGAAGTAGCTGTGGCTCGACGATTAAGAATTGTTTGCGGACGGAAGCAAGTTACAGTCGAGGAGTTCTTCTCACTCATTTGGAATTTCGCCCATCTTTACGACGCACAGCCTTATCCGAATCTAGATGCTATTGCCTTTGCGACCGCTTTGAAAATAGCCAGCCTATACTGTCGCTAATGGCTTCCACCTACGGCATCAGCACATTTGCCAAGCTTCCGTTGCGCCTTATGAGATTACGTTTAGATACAGGGTTCGAAAAAAACGGTCTTTAGCTAAGTTAGTGCTTGATTTTCGCGAATGGCACGCGTCGGATCCGCGAGATAAGATTTACGCTTTGCTAGGTCTTGCTTCACCTTCGAATGATGGAACTTTCTTTCCCGATTACAAATTATCTGCGCTTGAAGTCTCCCGTAGGTTCTTTCAGGATGCCTTGGATAGAAATCGAAGTCTTGAGAACATATTGGGCCCGTGTTGTTCCATAAGCGCCGCTCACCAAAAGAGCTTCTTACCCTGGTCTTCTCCATGGAGCAATCCTCTTTTGTACCACCCAACGCCGGTTGATGAACGGAATACCACTAAACCGAAAATCCGAGGTTTTGACGTGTTAGATCAAGGAACAGCAGGCACATCCATCGCAAAATTGACAGAAGAGCCGGACGTACTGATTGTAGAGGGATTTATTATTGGTAAAATTCTCGTTGTCGACGGCGATTCCATCATTTTTGGTCGATACCACTACCACAACTTTCCAAAACATCAAATCCACCATCAATTAACTTTCCTCCGACAATACGTCAGACTCAAGTTCGCCGACAATATGTCGAAGGTAATTCGAAAAGGAGATCATGTTTGCGTACTACGCGGGGCTTCTACTCCAGTAATCCTTCGTGAACATAACGAAAGATTCGTCTTGATCTACGTAACCCAGATCTCAACACAAGCGATACCATCTTCTTCTACCCATGACCAGCAGCTACAGTACCTGGAGGATCTAATGGCCGAATTAGCAAAGAGGAAAGACCTCAGGCGTTTTTCGATTGCCTGGCGAGAAGAGAAAAACCGCCGAAGTCACGAAAGTTGCCACTCACCAATCCAATCTTCATCTGGTTATCAACACCAATGGCGCTTGTATCAGACTCATCAGCGGCACTTATATCAGACTCAGTTGGTGGAATGTCTTCAGTTTAATCCGAGAACTGCTTTTGCATGTCGGAATAGTGCTGGATGGTTCCTGGAGAAGTCACACACGGTCTACTGAGTTAAGCGCTAGCGAGACACTCGACAAAGATCTTTAATTCGATAGTTGAAGAGGTCCCAAATGAGCCTATGGGGCATCTACAAGGTTGTATGATATAGCTGCCCTTGTTTTTGGTATCCACACATTCGCTTCGTTATTGTTGGGCAACTTGACCATACTCCCTTGCTTGTGCGTCTGAGGTCTCAGCATAGCTAATCGTCTGCACTATGATACACACAGCTCTCAAGAGTGGCTATGAACCAATATCTTCGGACATCCTAATCCCTAATGTCATAGAGGTATTGGCGAATCCACCGTTTCGGCGTTTAGATTGACGTATGGACGAACTACCACGATTTTGCTCAGGGAGATGCGACTTCCTTACCGCATTTCAAAGTTTGGGGGGATGAGTCTGGGTGAAAGCTCGATGGAGCGCTGGATGGATATAGGCAATTTCACGAAATGTATATAGAGACAATTAGTCGTCTTTATTATTGGGTAGATCATAGTAATCAATTTCTTCTCTTTTCCGTCTCAAATCCACGCCCGTGAAAGAAACCCGGGATGTTTTGACAACGGCTAAGCCTTCGCTATGATAGCATTATCCAATCATTGATCAATTAATTGGAACAAGACTTCATCAGGCTGGTACATCACGAAAATGCTCTGAAGCGCAGTTGCATGCGATTTGCTTCTCCAAAAACGTTAGCTTCTGCTTAGTCATCGAATGCGGGTGAAATTCCGTGGCTTCCCCGGGTGGCTTCCCGAGCATCGTCACTGCCACTCGGAAGTGAAGGTCGGGTACAACGAGGACTTGTTTGCTACCTAACATCTTACCTACCACCTCTAGTAATTCACTAATAGCTTTCCTTCACCATGAGACCATAGTTGTTTTTATTCCTCACCGTCAACTCTCTTTTTCTTTCTTTCTGCCGATTCCTCGTCCATATCATCTCTTTCCATCGTCACCATGCCCCAAAAGGTAGATGTTCTCATTTGCGGAAGCGGCTCAGCCGGTCTCTGTGCAGCAACATGGCTCGCCCGCTACGGCGTTCGCTGCAAAGTCCTCGAGAAGCGTGATGGGCCTATGAAGATCGGCCAAGCTGACGGAGTGCAATGCCGAACCGTAGAGCTGTTCGAAAGCTTCGGAATATCTGAAGAACTACTCCGAGAATCCTATCATGTACTAGAAGTTGCATTCTGGGCTCCAGATGGAAAGGGCGGCATTCATAGACAGAGCCGGGCAGCGGATACCCAGCCAGGTCTTTCACATCAACCACATGTTATCATGAATCAGGCGAGGATGAATGAGTTGCTCCTTGATGCCATGCAGAGCTTCAACGAACAGCAGGTTGATTACGGTTATGACGTGAAGAGTGTGAGCGTGGATAGTGAGAAGGCATCGGATCCGGATTCTCACTGTGTCACTGTTGTGACGGAGAGGAATAAGAAGGAGGAGGTATTCGAAGCCAAATACGTTCTGGTAAGCACACTAATCATCTCCCTGTACCAATTCACGTCTTACAGCTACAGGGTTGCGATGGGGCACACAGTCTGGTGCGCAAATCCCTCGGCTTCAACATGATCGGGGACTCCAGTGATACTGTCTGGGGCGTCATGGATGTCTTCCCACGCACCAACTTCCCGGACATCCGTAGAAAGTCAACCCTCCACTCACCTGCAGGTAATCTCCTAATCATCCCACGAGAGGGCGGTTCCATGGTCCGATTCTACATCCAACTCCCCGCTGGCTCTCGTCCTAAGGATGTCAAGCTCGAGGACTTGCAAGAGACAGCTCGCAAAATATTCAGTCCATACACGATGTACATCACGCACACTTTCTGGTGGTCAGCATACTCGATTGGCCAACGCTTGGCAGACCACTTCCATAAGGACTACAGGGTCTTCCTCACTGGTGACGCATGCCATACTCATTCTCCCAAAGCAGGTCAAGGTATGAACGTCAGCATGCAGGATGGCTACAACATCGGCTGGAAGCTAGGCATGGTTTTCACGGCCCAAGCTGACCCCGATCTTCTAAAGACTTACGTTCTCGAGAGGGCGAAAGTAGCCAGTGATTTGATCGATTTCGACCGAGAATTTGCAAGAATGTTCTCTTCGAAGGATACGACGCCCGAGGAATTCAGCAAGAACTTCATCAAAGCGGGGAGATACATGGCTGGATTGACCTCCAAGTATGATGATTCGTGCATCACTTCGGCAAAATCCAGCACTTCATCTTTGGCGAGCGATGTCGTTGTGGGCATGCGATTCCCGAGTGCGCAGGTGGTACGCTTTTGTGATGCTCGCGCGATGCAGCTCGTCAGAGCATTACCGGCAGATGGTCGTTGGAGGATTGTAATATTTGCTGGAGATCTTCGGAATGCTAAGGCTGCACGGAAGCTAGATCAGGTAATTCCGAGGATGAGCAAGAATGTGAGAGCCGTTCTGCTGACAATTTTAGCTCTCCAATGAACTTGGACCAATCGTTCGGAGATGTACACCAAGCACAGCTCACTTTGACAGCTTCATCGAGCCAATCGTGGTCTTCTACGGCAAGCGTGTGGAGATGGAGCAAGACCAGATCCCGGATTACTTTTGGCCCGTCACTGGGCAGTACAGGATAAGAGGTGAGCGAGTCTTGGATTGGCCTTTCTAGTAACTAACCCATATGCCTCTAGACCTCCATAAAGTCTTCGTAGACGATGAACACTACAACTCCGGTCACGGTCATGCTTACGAGAAATACGGCGTTGATCCAGAGAAAGGGGCGGTGGTTATCGTGAGGCCAGACCAATGTACGCGTTCAATTAAATCTTGAGTCCGTAATGATACTAACATTATCAGATGTTGCAAAACTCACATCAATGGAGGATTCCGAGGGAATTGGAGCTTTCTTCAAAGGATTTGCGCTGGAGAGATAGTCAAGAACGTTTCTCATATATCAACGACCTCAGATTGATTTTGAGGGGTTCATTATCATCGAATAGATGTTACAGGCTACGAGAAATGAGTTTACGGCTTTCAGGCATGTATTAGAAAACAGAATAGCCCACCTATAGGATAGTAAGATCTTTCCTGGTCACGTGCTCACGAAATTTCTCTCCACGTGCGTTGCATTAGCCCTTTCTAAACTTCTGAAGTTTTATAAACTTTAATTCCCTGCAATTCTTTCTCTCTTTCGTCACAACTGTTTAGTACAACTAGACGAAGATAAAGCTTCAGAATAGTCACTGTCGAGATCTCATTAGAGAGCGTCTCGCTGGCTTGTCTGGCCCACAATCCATTTTGCCAAGGCAACATGCGTGGAACTTGGCCAAAGAAGAAGCAGAAGAAAAGAATGGGGCAGTTCATGTTATGTAGTTTTACTACGGGTTGTGGTGATGGTAACGATCATCGTCAATCACTGGTATTACTTTCTCCTTGTGAATAATGATGCTAATCATCATCCGTAGGCCTCGTAATCTGATAAAGTCCCACGGCTTCCCCATGACGAACCCGAACAATTGAAGGCCCCCATAAGATCCCAGACCAAGCCATTTTGAGCGGCATTCAAGTCTTTCGGAACTATGTCTCGAAGAAATGAATGGTAACGGAACGCAAGTCACCCATGCAAGCTCGGTACATATATTTCTTCACAGCCAACACATAGGCTCGACAGAACTACGTATTCTGGATTCACATCCATGTCATCGACCTCTTTTGCTGAAGAAACCAAGTTTCATCTTCCTCCATGTCGTTCAATCTCATCCAGTGTTTTTGGGCGTGTTTGACGCTCCAGGACCATTTCGAGGGCTCGCACGAAAAGTTGACACCGCATGCTACCGTGGCATAGCTGTTTTTGGAGAAGCCATCATTCTTGTCCACTTTGAAATTTTGGACAGCGAGACTTTCCATATCCAGGTTCCCTTCCTGGCTTTGGGCGGCTCAGTGCCACAGACACATGTTGAAGTCCAGACGGTAAGGTTGTTGAAGCCAACACTTCCCATCGGTCGGTCGCGTTGGTAGGGTTTTTTGGCTCCAGAGAACCATATTCTATTGCATGGTCTCCGATAAAGTCTGGTACCACCACATTCATCCACTGGCGATACTTTGTGAAGACTTCTATAGCAAATCCACTCCACTTGTGTAGTGGAGAGGAAGTTGAAGTGGGGATGAGGTAGTTTATATAGATTTTGGGGATGGAGAGAGGCACGTGAGTAGGATGCTGACTAAGAATCGGAGGGGTCTGGGGTCGCGAGTATATAAATTGGACTGCACCTTCCTTGAGTTCTCTACTTAAACCTACGAGCCTCAACCGTGGAGTATCAAATCATAAAGCGATACGACTACATGGAGTCGGAGAGTCTCGCTCCGTGTCAAACTCAACCTGGAAATTTGCATAATGGCGCGTCCGTTGGAGGAGTTCGCTGGGTGCATGCATTACTGAGGCGTGTACTTCATAGTCATGGCCGCTCTTGTTTTTGGGCTTCTTAAATGTTCGGCTTTCATCTGCCCATTACAGCTCTTCATACCAAACAACCATCATACAAGAAGCCGGTGTAGTCTAGTGGCAGGACACCTTGGCTTATGAACAAGGAGACCCAGGTTCGATTCCTGTGCGCCGAACAGATGCGTCTAGAATGGAAATGGGACTTGATATCGAGGTGGAAGAGATGATGGTTGCTTGCTTTCACGGTCCAGGGAGAGACATAATGAGAGGGAGGAGCGTCTGATACGAATACTGCTTGGACGATGAGCAAGCTTGGAAGAATGTTGTGTGGATTTTTATACATGTGGAGCTGTAGCATGCTTGAATTCCGTTGGAATATTCTAGTCCTATGAGCAAACATCAGCAGCAAACAGTGATGATGGGCTATATCAACTCACCAATATCCTTCATCAAGGAATCACGGCTTCCAACCTACAAATTCAGTAATTCTCTTGAGCCAATGGGTGCTGTAGATGTACGGAGGTTATGGTGATGATGATAATCGTTGATCGATTCTAACGATCATGATCTTTTGTAGAAAGAGATGGTAATCGAGGTTCCTTTAGACTTGGCTCCACTACCAATATATTCCAATCACCCTCTTCGTCTCCACAGCAGCAAAAAGGCATCGTACCCTCCCGTACTTCAAGCATTTTGATCCCTCTCCGACCAGAAAGCATCGTCATCTTCCCACTATGCTTTCTGGAAGCACGGCACTTGCAAAATCTGTTTGATGATCGGAAACCCGTTTGAATTGTATCCAAGAATCTCCAACCGGAAGCGTTGATTCTTATCTATGCCTGCTCATCAGGAATCCTTGATGGATTAGTCAGCATTTGGGAAGTGTTAGCCCTTGTTACTTCGGGTCTTAATCTTCCGTCCTTCCCTTTTATAGGTTCTCCAATACTTAAGCACGCTGGTAGTACATCCATGCCCTTAGCTGCGGAGCACGACAACAAATTGGCCCTTCAACGCAACACTGCTCCAGAGCAGTGTTTGTTAAGAATACCATGTCTGTATGGAACCATATAGCAGCCTGTTGCAACATCCACGAGTTGCGCCGCTGCTTTGGTCGAAACATTTGGGAGTTACTTCGTATGTTGTGGAGTGGGTTTTCTAAAGGATTAGAAAAAGGATGGGAAACGGTATTAGTGCTTAAGAGCAGTTTCTTATATCGCAGCTCACTAGCATTTTCGTGATGAAGTTCGTCATTACTAGGGCTCCTCAATGAACCGACCCAAGTGCCCAAGCACCTGTAAGGATGTTAATTCAGTTGCGGAAGAGTTCCACAAGTCCCCAAACGAGTTTCGTTACACCATTCTTCAAGAAAGAAGCTGCACCCTTTCCCTAGAGCAGAAATTGATTCCGAGAAGTCCCATTGGTTGTTTATCCGCACGTGGTAGATCCCAGGCAGCCCATGTAATCCACTCCCACATGATGAGAGATTCCAAAATTGGGTAATGGCTTTCGGGAGTTGGGGTAAGAGTCACTGCACTTGTGGAGTGGGAGGTGGAGTAAGAGTAAAGTTATTGAAGAAGGAAGCCGGCAGAGTCTATATAGTCTGCTGCAATATGCTATCTAGGTCACGAGGTGAGGGCTCCGATTACTGACTTATCAGTAGTAGAGGTGGCAGCGTGTATATAATCTCCGGATGCCTTTGGAAACCTGCTTACTTCTTCACATAGAATGCTATCAGCTCTGCCCCGGAAGCAAATTACTAATATTTTAGGTAGAACTGCATGTGTTGCAGCGGCGCTGTTCCAGTCAGCAAGGGCTCTAGGAACACTTCATGGGTCTCCTTCAACCCAACAAAAGATACGGAACGAAATTAGAATGCTTGGAGGATGATAGGCCGCAGTTGATAATCATCATCGTTTGCCATTAGTTGTGCGGACTGGTGTCAAGAATGCCCTCTATTTCAAGCAGGCCGAAATTGGGTGCCGGATGCGGAGATAATGAGCGTAGCAGGTCGTTTCTATTGAACAGTTATAAGCAATAATGGGATAAGAAGGGTACTCAAGCATCATGTAAAGAAGAAAGGAGAATTGAAGTGATAGAGATCTTACACCGCCAACACGAATCTCGATTGCACCCCTTATCCTGGTATCACGTGGCCTACACCCAATGTCCCCTTCTCTTCCCAATCTATATAAATCTCTCACCCATCTCTTTGAGACACTCAAAATCTCCGCCGAGTAGACAACTTGTGGAAGAAGATCGCCAAAACATTCTCCATCCTCAAAGTGTTCGTAATACAAAGCTATTCCTTTCGTGAGTGGTCCAAAAGCTCCCAGAACTTGCCTACATGTCCATAAAGCGAAGTATGATGATGTGGAATTCAGAGTCTCGGTCCAAAAATGAAACAACGTTACTGGGTCATGTGTGCTGGACCGCGGATCAAAATCATCTTGTCTACGTTTCAACGTGTTTACAGAGTTCGAGGGAAGATTTTGATGTCCGAGTGGGGCTCTTTTGCGGTATCTAAATGCCGAGCAGATCGAAAGCTAACACTGGAATTCGCGATGGTCCAGTGGCTCTTGGTGATGAAAAAAATACAATCGGAACAGGGTATGGATTGGGTTGAGATATATCGTCGGACAGGGAAAGAATAAGAACAGTGCTCCTGGATTCTGCCAGAATCCAATCACGGAGAGACCTTAGAATAGCTTGAGCGACGAGTAGTAACCGTAATGAGGTTCATCAGCGTAGAATGATACCGGAGAGATAGCGGAAGGGCAAACACTAAAGGTGTCTACTAAAACGAGAATGCGGGAAGGATCCCTAGACGTAAAGAACGGTGTGAAGGATGTTGACTCACTAAAGCTTTACCTTTTAGCTACAATATATAATCCCACCACTCCCATATCTACCTCTTCTTCACATCTTCACATCTTCATCCGGTATACCTTTGAAGTCCATCTTCTCTGCACTAGAATCGGGAACCTGATGAAAATTATGTCCTGGAGGGCCTTGATACAGTCAACCATGAAGAATGATAGATGCCATGAGGATACTCACGGAACATAGAGCCAGAGTTCTGGCGAATGGGTTAGAAAGTCGAAACGAGGCGATAGAAACGAAGTCGTGAAGATAATTGCAAGCAATACTTCATGGAGATGATCAAGTGCTCAAGTCAAGACAGATTACTAATCCCCTCTTCCAAGCAATATATAAATCTCCTTCCCCCTTCCGATTTTTCTCCTTCTCCACTACACGCTCATACTCAATGGAGTTGACCACGAGTCTTCAATGCGTTAGCCAAGTTTGACAGCCCAGGCTATTCGTAATAAACTCCAAGACAGTGGTATGGCAGAGCGACTTCCTGGTGCGACTTGACCAAAGGCGTACGTCCACTGGACCAATGTCTTGCGAGTCGTGTTTGGTACTTGGTATGCTGCAACAACCTTGTAACGAGGCTTGCTCGATGTGGCGGAACTGTTGCAGAACCCCTTGGAAAAATGGGCGCGTGGAATGTTCATGTTCTCTCCAAACATCTCGACGCTATTGGCACATGTAGAGGAGAAGCGCGGGAGAGGGCCATGTGGCAAGACGCGTAGGCCATGGTAATGATATGCATCGGCAGTTTTTGATGACAATTTTCGTACTAGATGCCGAAGATGATTCTGTTTCCCTCTTATCTTCTGTTTCGAACCGAATAGCGGAGCTATTACCAAATCTGCACGTGCAACAACCTCATCAACCCTCCTCTCCGAAAAACATATAAACCCCTTCTTCCCGAGGACCAAAACTTCTTGTCCACTCTACACAACCTGCAAAGGGAGGGGAACATCTGTCCTTGCCCAGCGGGCTAATGTAAATCACGAACAAAATGAGGCATAAAACAATGTCCTGGTGGGGCTCTTCTGGTGAGACCTTACCATACTGGGAGACAAATGTTCCGGGAGCCAGAAGCCGTTCGGTTTGCAAGAGACAATAGACCGAAGTGTGGATCATCATTGAACTGAAGTAGCAAGTCATGGTGCGGTGTCTTGTTCTCCGAATACTCGTCGACGGCGTTCCTTATGTGAGACGGAGTTGGGGAGTTGCAGGTCGTTAAACGCGGTGGAGAGATGAAATGCTGATGGACATCATCATGATCTGATGATGATTTTCAGTAGAAGTGATAAGAACGTTGACAAGTTTCCAAGTGTTCTCTTTCACTAAGATATATTCATATCCGACGTCTACCTCCGGTTTTAGAAGCCCCGCAAGAGCGTCCAAGATTTTGTGCTAGGCATATTAGTAGAACCAAACCTATCCTCTTACTAACCAACCGTCTCCCAAATGCAAATTTTAACTACCTCATTCCCACCCAGCACAAACACTTCTTTCTCTACCCTACACAACCTGCAGCTTACAGAGAGGAACACCAGTCTGTTCCATACCAGTCAATGTGAATCACGGACATCTTGCGAGACAACGAACGTCCGGTTGAGTGCTCTTCTGGTGGCACTGCACTAGAACATTCCGCCTTGGATATGATGTTCGTGGAGCTGCAAGCCGTTGGAGAAACTGTTGTCGCTCCAAAAAATGGCTCGAGAAGACAATGTGCGGAGCCCTACGCCAAGATGTATGCAATGCATAGTGTAGTCTTTCTGGGTCATTCAAACCACAACCTCAATTCGTGATAATGTGGGAGGCAAATTCGAGAGGCTAGTTGATTCCAAAGTCGGAGAATTCGTATAGTGATGAATAGCATTGGGATTTGATGATTGTGATTATTAGTAGGAATGACGCAACGGTCGTGAACGTTTGCTGTCCGTCTTCGCAGACCTTGATTTTGATGGAGTTGAGACGTTTCTAAGGTGATAGAGAAGGTCGAAGCGTGGCCGATGAGAAGTTGGAGAGTATCAGCGGTTTCCCATTTGGTAATTACAGGAAATAGCTCCAACCGCATCTTGGATTTACATGAGTGTGCTCGGTTGGTCGTGCCAGGTGGCTATTAGTGAATTCAAATCGATTTATATACCAAGCATACCTATGCAAATAGAATGTACACAAAATCATAAATACCTCCCTTCATCCACGCTATAGCTTCGATTTCACCCAATCCTGAACCACTTTCGCACTTCCCGTGCCGCTATCGCCCTTGTACCCCAACAAACGCTCAAGAATCATCTCCACGTGAGCCGCCTTGGGAGTGACCACATAAGTTACCTTTCCACCTTTCCCGCCAAAGCCCTTCTTAAATCTCTTACCAAATTCCTCGATGCCGTCAAGCAAGACTTCGTTGCCGCCGCCCCAAATCAGCACTTCGCCAATCACGTCCGCCGTTTGTTCCCACCATGATGCTGGAGCGAGGACTGGCTCGTTATAGAAATCTCCGGCGAATGGCGAGTCGCTGTTCAAGAATGCAGAGGACCATCTACTGAGGGCACGGCCATCAAAGCAGTCTTTCTCAGCGTTGGACTTGAAGGCAGGGGTGTGGACGTTGAATGAGACCCAGGGAGAGATGAGTAATGCGGCGTGGAGTTTGGTTGGGAGAGTGAGGGCCGGAATGTCTGCGTGGGGATGTGAGAGGTGAGAGAGGACGCCGAGAGTCAAATTGCCACCGGCCGAGTCGCCGGCGAGAGTGATCTGTGAGCAAGTACTTAGTGCCATGCTCGGGAGTCTTGAGGTTACTGTACCTACATTTGAAGGATCCCGGTTTTCCACTTCTATAAGGTGACGCAGGAGCTCAACAGCTTGCTTCAATTGAGTGGGGTAACGAGCCTCTGGGGCTAAGGTGTATGCCAGGAAGATGACAGCGCTGTCTGTGCCCTGGGCAATAAGAGAGTCCTTTATGTCCACAAGATACTGCATTTGTCCGGGATTGGCAGGCATAACGTATCCACCACCTTTTATCAATCAGCACAGCACTCAGCCACATTAGCCCTATAGCCTCGACGTACCGTGATAGTACACTATAAGTTTCTGTGCATTTTTATTCCCAATCCAGTGTGCCTGAGTCCCATCTGACAACGTTATGCTCTGGGGAGCAAAGCCACTGTCTTTCGCGAACTGAAGGTATACCGGCGTAGTCATAGAGCTCAAATAGCGATCTTGGGCGAGATTCAGATTCCCTAATTGGGTCCTCATCATAGCGAACATTACATCTTTGAAGTAGTTTTGCGCTCCCTTCTGGCCCTTGAAGGGAGAGATCCATAGCCGGGTGGATGCAGAGAACACTAGAAGAGCGAATGTCAGCTACTACTCGCAATGCTTCGACTCACACTAATGGGGACTGACTGGCCCGGAGGACCACGGAGGCAATGCCGAGCTTGCTAACGTTCTGATCTACAGACATGATTGTGGCAGTGAGTTCGGAGATAGTGGATGGGAAGTTGGAGGGATCAAGAGGTGAACAGTTGGAGCTTACCATTGCAGGGCTCAGCGGTAGTGGACTTTGTTAGTAGGATGCCGGCGGAGTAAGGTACCCGAGGTCGTGGGTCTCTGCACGAAGATGTGGAGAGGTGCAAGGCTTGGCATGTAGTAGAACCGGGAATGACTCGCAAATGCTGGGGTATCACGCCTGAACAACGCACGCTTGACTCTCACACCATACAGCCTCGAACAGCCATCATGGCCGCAGCCAGGGACGGCAATCACGATAGCGATGCCACTCCGACCGACGACCGCCAATCCACCGACCCCCAGAACCCTCCGAAGAGGCGTCGAACTACTGGCAACGCATCGTCGCGCGGCGTCGCCAACCTCACTCCTGAGCAACTCGCTAGGAAACGCGCAAACGACCGGGAGGCTCAGAGGGCTATAAGGGAGAGGACGAAGAATCAGATCGACCATCTGAATGAAAGGATCCGCCAATTGGAATCTACACAACCCTATAACGAGCTGCAGCTTGTCTTGAGGGAAAAGGAAGCCGTACAGGCCGAGAATGAGGACATTCGAAAGCGATTGGCATCTGTTCTCTCCATCATCCAGCCAATTCTCAGAGCTCACGAAGGTCTCAATGGTATGCACACCTCCATCTTTAGCATGATCCTACCACCATCAATCCACACGAACACAAATAGAAAGCTCCTATGGTACAGGAATCTATTCAAAGCACGTCTTAGACCTTAAAACAGCGCAGCATACGGCAACGACCTATCATCTAGACCACAATTCCTTCCTATATGTTGGAAACGATCTAATCTCGATCGCTAATGCTATCACAGAACTCGCTGCTGCAGCTGAGCGAAGCCCACTTCCAGTTCCCCTTCCACCATCAGCACCACAATTCCACCCCGAAGACGCTAGGGCTTTCCATGACGGTCTTGGCACATTGGCGGAGACCTCACCTCCATCAAATGGTCCTTCTATGCAATCTCCCGATGGGCAACCTTCACATAGACAATGGCACTTTCCCGGGGATGCGCCGACCAGCCATGTGCGAAGATGGCCAGGGTCCACCCCTCCCTTCGAAGAACAACGTCCTCCCATACAACCTGATATGCCTTTTGATGAGAGACTAGGGGTCGATTTCCTTCTTGAGGGTAACCAACGGAGGATAGATGGGATTGCGTCCTCTCATTCTGCTGATCCGCCAGCTGTGATTGAGCGGGCGATGGTGGCACATTCCACACTACCACGTACACTCCCACCAACCTGTCCATTGGATAACATAATGCTGGACTTTCTGCAAAAACAACGTCGTCATGCGGCTGAAGGTGTTCCTCTCAAGACATTGGTAGGCCCGCTGTATCCGAACTTCACGGCGCTATTGTATCCCGACCGTCACGTGGAGTCGCATCCGTTATCGAAACTGTTTACGGATATCCTACGAACATTTCCAGATATTTGCGGCTTACCAGAGCAAGTTGCAGTTGTGTTCATCATGTTCCTGGTCATGCGATGGGAAATTGATCCCACACCAGAGAACTACGATAGACTACCCGATTGGGTGACGCCACGACCGAGTCAATTGTTCACCACTCACGCGTGTTGGATGGATCATCTGCCTTGGTAACTTTCTCTCGTCTCAATTCTCCCAAATACCCAACGACTAATTGAACACTAGGCCACGTCTCCGCGACCGAATAATAGCCACAGACCCTTGCACACCATTCGACAGCTTTTTCATTTCCTACACCACGACCATCTCCCTGAACTGGCCGTACGAACCCCGCGATTGTCTTCTCCCAGCGTCAAAGGTTCAGCCCGCCATATCCTCTACTTCTTCCAATCTCTCCGCCAACTCCCCGTACTCCACCGCTGTAAATGCTGGATCGCCACCTCCGCCCCTCACACCTGGTGCTGCTGCAAGTACGCCCGGCACCTCTCATGGAAAGGAAGATGAACAGTGGCTCATCAATCCTGCGTTCGAGAGCCATCTCCGGAATCTGGCGAATTGGAGTTTGGGACCTGCGTTCAAGTCGACGTTTCCGGCGTTTGGGGATTGTGTTAGGATTAAGGAGGGGAGGCAATAGTTGATCTCAAGGGCGTCTCTCTACGAGATCGGAAAACGCTACATCATTGCGTGTTCGGATGATTCGAACTAATATTGTTATTGGAGGAATCGCGTACTTTTCATCTTTTTGCCAAGAGTATGGAAAATTGCTTCTTGTTTTTACAGCCTCCATCTGGTCTGGTCCTATGTTATTATTTCTTTAACCTCATATTCGTCTGGCTATGAAAGTCAGAAATCGCAAGGTGCTACATGGAAACTCGCTCTTAACCTTCTCATTTGTCCTCAGGCTTGGATGACTTGATCTGAATAGCTGGAGAGTGCTGGATCTGCACAGTGAGAGATGAACGTCGAGGTTGTTCTCCTATGTAGTTTATAACGCTAGAATATTAAAGCTTAACCAATAAATGGACTAGTCGCGTTCTCTGTGTGTGTAAACCGTCTTTTCACACACAGGGCCGGGTTGACGATTTAGGAAACCCGATCGACTCCAAGCTTCTCCACGTCCCCAGACAACAGCGCTCCGACAAAATTTATCACCGAACAAGCCACTATCAACTCTAGATGCGGTTGAATTGGCTGCCACGCACCCCTCATGTGTGCAAATCATCCATGGCGGGGTGGATCAATGGAAGGCGGGGCAGGAGATGCTCTCCGTCATTTAATGGTCTTGTGCCCGGTTGATCTGCTCTTTGAGCTCTTTTGCTTTCATGTTGTGATGGTTACTTAGTGCATATAGTCCTATTCCTGTAAGACTATCCTCTCAACCTAGCTTCCTCTAACACCTTGACTAGACACGCAGTTGACAAGATGTATTGTGTACAGGACGTTGAATCGCATTGGACGACGCCTTGAACGGCTAATATACCTTGCATACTATCCAATTATGTCCACAAAACACTTCTTTCCAAGTACGGAAGGAGTCGTGGTTCACGCGCTCAAGTCCTTCGTCGCCCGAAATCCTAAGCTCGGTCTGCATGAGGAACAGCGCGTCGTATATTCCAAGACCCATCCTCCATCCCAAGTGACAATTATATCTGGCGGTGGTAGTGGACATGAACCTGCTTGGTCAGGGTACGTAGGCGATGGCATGTTGTCTGCGGCCATCTGCGGCGATGTGTTTGCAAGCCCATCGACGAAGCAGATCATGGAAGGAATCAAGAACGTCCCTTCTGATGTTGGAATCATCCTGTGTATTACGAACTATACTGGTGATATGCTGCATTTTGGACTAGCGAGAGAGAAAGGCCAAGCCTTGGGATATAACATCTCCGTAGTGTCAATGGCCGAGGATGCTGCATTGGGGAGGAAGAAGTCTGAGCGTGTAGGACGGAGAGGTTTAGCTGGGAATCTGCTCAGTATGTACCAGCCGTGCTATAAGGCCGAGGTACATGTCCAAATCGCTGATCTGCCTGATTACCAGTTCTCAAAATCATTGGAGCCGCATCACAAAAGAACTGGCCTTTTGAGAAGTGCTTGAAGCTAGGACAGCTAGGCAATGATGAGCTGGTCACGATTGGAACGAGTCTGGATCATTGTCATATCCCCGGGAAGAAGACTATGCAAAATGTGGAGGATGATGCTTGCGTAGTAGGAATGGGCATACATAACGAACCGGTCAGTACTCCTGTGCCCTGTTGTTTTGTGGAATGATACTTATTGACGTGGCTCAGGGACTTCGTACGATTTCTCCAATGCCGTCTCCTGAGGACGTCGTGAAAGAGATGTTTAAATATCTCTTGGATCCCTCAGATTCTGACCGAGCATTTGTGAAATTCGACCCAAAAGATGAGGTGGTCATGCTCGTGAATAACTTTGGTGGCCTATCAGGACTTGAATTGGAAGCTCTTACACACGTCGCCCTAGAACAGCTAGGTAGAGTTTTAATTGTCCTATACCCCTTCCTTTTTGTTGCCATACTAATAAACGAGCATAGAAAGCGATTGGAACATAATCCCCTGCCGCATCTACGCCGGGATAATGGAGACCTCCTTGAATGGTCAAGGCTTCTCCCTCACTCTCGGTAACATTTCTGGAATCGCCCGATCAATGTCCCTTTCAGAGGCCGAAATCCTCGAGCTACTCGATGCTCCAACAACAGCGCCCGCCTGGCCAAAGAATGGCTACGCCCCAGCAAAAGAATCAAAAGAGACAGAAGCTCTACGGGAAAAAGCGCACGCAGACGATGAAGCCACAACGGAAGGGAATAAAGGTCCAGCCAGTACGTATACCACCTTTCCATAGAGAAATGGGAACGAGACTCATATATATCCCAGCTCCACAAACCCTCATCTCAGCCCTTCAGTCAGCCTGCGAAGCAGCCATAAAAGCCGAACCGGACATAACCAAATACGACATGCAAATGGGCGACGGCGACTGCGGCGAAGCCGTCGAAGGCGTCTGCAAATCCATCCTAAAGAAACTCTCCACCTTATCTTCTTCCTCTCTCCCACCCCTGCTCACCCTCCTCGACGACATAGGCGAGAGCGCCGAGGACGTCGGCGGCTCCCTCGGCGCCATCCTTAGCATCCTGACCACAGCCTTCACAAACGCCCTCCGAGACAACCTCATCAAAGCGCATAAACCCCTCGATATTTCCACGGTAGCAAAATCAGCCACCGCCGGCTTGGAGAATTTGAAGCTTTATACTTCGGCTCGCGAGGGGGATAGGACGGTTATGGATGTTTTGATCCCGTTTATCGAGACTTTGCACCAGAGTGAGGATTTTGAGAAGGCGGTTAAGGTGGCGGAGGAGAAGGCGAAGGAGACGAGTGCGATGAAGGCGAAGTTTGGGAGGGCTACTTATGTTGGGGATGAGAAGGCGGAGAAGGGGGATGCGCCGCCGGATCCGGGGGCTTATGCTGCGGGGGTTTGGTTGAGGGGATTGAAGAGTGGGTTTGGGGCCTGAGGGTAGGGAAGAGTTGGAGGGGATCTCGAGTTTGTTGGAATAGTTGTTTCTTTTCTGAGATGAAGGGGGTTGTGGTTATATTCGTACGCACTTGGTAAACAACCTGGAATATCCAGTAGGAATGTTTTCATATGCAGTAGATTGCAATCGATATTGAATTATATATATGTTTTTACTATATACCCATCCCGACGTCCACTTAAGCTTTCCAAAACAATGACTCACTGGTTCTTACTCCAGCTAACCGAGGAGTATGACAGGTTGACCCAAAACTCCATCCAATGCCATGCAATATAAACAAATCTTTATTCCCGTCTCTTTCACAAACCCGCCCATCCAAGTCCCTCAATACCCAACAGCGCTATAATGCGATTGGCGCTGGTGGTGAGATGTCGGGTATAAGCTAGGCGTATACTCGGAGTCATTGTAGATGGTGCCTCGTTTATCTTCCTCGGGGAGGAGTTCCTTGACTTCCCAATTGTTTTGCTTGACGCCGACGCTGAACTCGAGGTCTTCGCGGGTAATGGAGTCCCAGTACTATTTTTAGAAATTTAGTCAGTTTGCTATTTACGAGGGAGGAATAGGGAGGTGGGGTTTGACAAACCTTGTAGACCATCATGACACCTAACAAATTGCAGATGGTGGCGAAGAAGAGTCCGTCCAAGTAATGTTGTACGGTGTTGCAAATTGTGTCGCTGAAGACATAGAGAATGACTTGCCCGATGACGAGGAAGAATACGCCGAATGCGATATCGCCTAATGCCCAACGGTCCTCGAGGGTGCTGACGACGAGAAGGACCTGACTGCAGATATAGACCAGAAGGAAGAGGCCGTTGAAAATGTATAGCACGACAAACATGCCCACAGTATTTGTCGGCGAAAGGCCAGCCCAGCCTTTGAATGTGAGGAGGGATACGGCACCGCAAATGACGAACATGCCGAGAGAGCAGAGCCTTAACAGCCAGACCGAAAGCGTTGTCCCATCCTCATACACCTGAAAGCCTACGAAGCCGTTGATGAGGAGACAGACGCAGAGAGCTGAGGCGAGACCGTTTTGCGCAGCGGCGAAGTAGGCGAAGGCGCCAGAGCCGGGTGGGACAACGCCGGCGTCGAGGATTAGAGAGAACATAGTCAGAAGCATGTAGATGTAGAAGAAGGAGGTGATTTCTTTTCGGCCTGTTGTTGTATTTGTGTCAGCATTCCTGGTTTTCGGTCCTATACAGAATTCTACCGCGTGCGCAACGTACCGACGGCAGTGAATTTGGATCGCACGTGGATAATCATGATAGCAGTCATGATAAGAGCTAGAATGTGCATAACGTCGGTCGCGCCTTGGAAGATGATCGTGTTTGCTAACTCAATTGACCTTGAATAACATGATGCTTGGATCCCCGCTCCGCCTGTTATCGCGTTCGGCGGCCCTACGAGAGAACATAGCGGTACTGCTGTCTTGTCGCAAATAGTGGTAAAGTCTCCGAAGCCCATGTTGGGTAGTGGGGAAGCTCTTGGGGAAGAGGATTTCTTGAAAGGCTGTGTCCGCAGTGAAAGGTTCAGCCTCAGTGGCTGCGATCGCTGGATGGGATGTCGATACTACAGTCGGGAGAGCACGAGCAGCGAGCGTATGAAAAGGCAAAACGAACGACGGGGAGCGAGAGGCCGCAGTTGGTGGTGCCTTGTGGGAAGGCTTTGAAGTAGTGAGAGACGTTGGTTGTTGTTTCAGCGTATACAAGAAAGGGCGACGACGCCAAGCTGCTCCTGCAGGTCCGACGCCACTGCCCTTGCAAACCTCGCCTTTTCATCCTGAACGCCAACATGTAACACCCTTTTGATTTGGTCAGAATATGTTATTTTCGACCATTGCACTCTGTATCAGCCATCAATATACTTGTATCCTCCTTCTCATCATCAAGCGTATCAGACTTCAATCATTCTCGGCATCCAATATCACGGTCATTGTCCCTAGCAACGATCCGAATGGAGAGCAACAATCACCTCACCAACATCCTTCGTCACTCATCTCAAACGTGTTCCAGATTCAAAAGCTTGGTGCGGTCAACTAGAAACATCTGATCCCTTCTCACCATACATTCATCCTCTTGTACCTGAAACGATGCATCTGTGCTCCGTATCTCCGATAATAGCCTGTATCCGGGAACCTGGATTCTTGAACTCGGTCTCTGATGGCTGTAACCTCCGATCCGGCATTGTAGCGGACATTGAATCTTTGATGCCTTGACGTTAACCTTCCTTGCTCAAAGGCGTGCCAGTGGGTATTCCTCATTCTTCAAAGCTCACGTTGGAATGCCCGAGAGGACTACTGGCAAAGTCAGCTAGGCAACGCAAGAAAGTCCCTTCAATTCGATAAGTGTAAATGTTTCACTCCTAAGAAAAGGAGGCTTCGCTGTTGTACTCTTCGGTTTACCTTTTTCTTGACAATTTCCCTATATCTGCCACCGACCTATCCCAGGCGCCTCAGGTCATGTCTTCGGAAGTTTTTGGGTTCGGGTCATCTGCCCTTTTCAATACGAGTATTGTATCTAGAACATGAATGATGGAAATTCCCGCAATTGGGACGATGGTAAGGCTGTCGAACTATCCGCAAGAACCACCATACTTGGGGTAGGAGGTAAGGTGCATTCGACCCTCATTGCCCTTCTCACCTGCACAGGCAGCCCAGATACTCTTTCCAAGCTCGCTTACACAATTCAAATACGCAAATAATGCGGCTTGTACGCGATCTAAACACTTTCATATGTGTTCAGACAGGTATTCATTTCATTCATTACGGCGCAAACAGCTCTTCAATCGTTTTTGCTGTCTCCGCTATACTTCTACTACTATCTCTATACATCCCTCGAAAAACAAAACAACCATTTGCATCTCACGCCAGTGAAGTACTCGCATTTTCAACTTCCCAAATCGACAATCGAAGCTGCACATATCCCGAAGGTCGAACTTTGATCGTCTCTGCCTTAGGCATATCGCTCGATCTCTCCGAACGCTGTCAGCCAAGTGTGCAACCATCATTTCGTATCTTCTATGTACCGACAACACCAACATCATCTCTCGAAATGTCTAGCACACCCTCATCTTTATCAGCTCAACCAACTTCGTCCGCTTCTTCCAGTATTCTTGATCTGCCCAGATGCCAATGGCCTCGTGGTGTAGGAGACGCCTCTCGTAATACCTTGGCTTTGTTGCGAATCCTGAAACATCCAGATCATCCCGATCACCCCATTGTTGGAATGGCTGCTCAAGAATTCCTCTCTTCCCCATTCCGAAGCGAAATTTACCGGTACCGCGGCATCCTCCGCCAGTTCTTGATTATACCAACAAATCAGCACCAGAACAACGCCACTCTCGGACCAGAACAAGGGCTACGCAACTGGGAACGAGAGTACCCGTCTTCCCTGTTATACGGCCCCGCCATAGATGAGTACTGTACCGAAGCCGCGCGAAATGCGCTCGAGCGTGAGGACGTTCGGACCTTGATCATGGCTATTGAGGCGTTGAAATCGCTCTATGAGTATCGACATCATCGAATGAGCCGACATGTATTTGACTTCAGTGAAAGGACATGTCTGGGTGTTGGTGTGCAATTTGAGGAAATAGTTAGGTCTATCGAAGAGCGAATACGCGAGCGTGAGGCATTACGCTCCGTGGAAGTGGTCGCTCAGAATGATGGGTGTGCAGACCAAGATGTTATTACGGGGCGCAGGATCAGAGCTCCGGATGCTCACGAAGAGACACGAAGAGATGATGAAATGACAGAACCGGAGCCGAGACCCGACTTGGAGGTTGCAGAGCGATTACGACTGGCAGCTTTCCGGGAATACTTCAAATGTGCCAGGCGGGATAAGCTTTGGGAGACTAATTGGATTAAGGCGAGGGAAACAAGAGCCATTGGCAGCCCGGCGCGGGCGCAGGCGGAGGCAGTTGGACAAGGAGAAAGCAATGTTGTTGAGATTGAAAGGGGCTCAGCCAGTGATTCTGCGTTAGGGGACGAACAAGGACAAGGAATAATACGGGCGGATTAGTGTTTGGGGGACGCCGTGTCGTCGCCAGGTTGGGTGCTTGTAAACAAGACTTGAGAATCTGATACGATGCTCTGGTGGCCATTGAAGGTATGCAATGATGAGTGATGTAGAGGCTGTCAAAGTGCCACAGGACGTGGGGAGCGAGATCCATATCCACAATCACCAATACTTCGAAAAGCCGTCAATCGACCGGGGAAGTCATCCTAGCGAGAGCCCACGAATGAGTATCGTCGCTCCTACAACATTTAGCGAGTTTAAGCTGACCACTCAGTCATATTGTGTTCCTCCCATCTCCTTGCCCCTTCTCCTTCACCATCCCCTCGCGCATCATTTTCCCCGTCTGATTTGGATTGCATCTTCTCAACCCCTCATTTACTCAACTTTGCGACTCCTTGCACACTCAATCAGATCATAATCTCGTCTGCTCTCGAGTTTTGTTGGGCTTCTCATCACATTGGCGAGCATCTCTGATTTTAGGTGCCTTTCTATTCCCCTTTCGCTTCTCCACCAATCCAGCCCCAGGTCTATCTACAGTCGGCTCGTATCCACCATGTCTGATGATTCGATACGGTCCGTTCGCGAAGCTCAGATTTACTCTTGTTCCAATTGCTCTTCGATCTCTTCGTTTTCGTCCTCTTGCGCTTGCCCTCCTGGCGCGAAGGCTTGCATTCCTGGCACGTATCCTTGAAAGAATTCAATCATTTTCCCCTCCCACCACCAAATGGAATTTTCATCGATTCCTTCTCTCTTTATCCATCTCCAGTTGTCACCTTCACCTAGGCGAGCAACACCAACATCAACCAACGGAAACCTAAAGTCGTCACCTGTACCTGCATCAAGCTCATGCCACTTTTTCTTTGTAAAAAAGCTATACATGTAATCGAGCGGAACGGGGTATCGGATCATGTTCTCTGTATAGGAATACATCCCGTTGGGATATTGAAAGTGGATCTCTGGCCTGGCCTGCAATCCTACGACACCCTTTTCCGGATGAAGGCGCCAGTGAACCACCGACTTGGTAATATACTCTTCCCACGACCAGCCGATCTCTGGATCGGAAGCCGTATCGGCTATCCTGGAATGGTAAGGCTCTTTACGCACGGCGGGCGATCTGAATTTCCAATGGTAAAAGGCATGAGCAATCTCGTGAACCACAGTTATAGCCAGAGTCCAATTGAGACGAAGATCCTGGCATGGTGTCCGCTGCTCCTTTGGCAGCTGAAGGTATGACATAAATTCCTCATGAAGACATATATAACTATACTTCTGCTGAGCGTAGGTTACGGGAACTTTATCACATAACGTGGTCACATCACAATCAATCCTCTCGAGGCTGTTGGAGTGATATCCCATCCACTGATATCCTTCCATTTCACGATTCGGCCTTCCAAAGAAAAAGTAGATCCGCGATGCAATTGCGTGGAAACGGCTTTGGACCCCTTGATACGCTTTATCGGGAACCAACACCTTGCCGCTGTTCTCGATCACGCGCCATTGATTGTGAGGATGCGGTACCTCCTTCCCGTAAAGAACATGCTTCCACCAATCGGACACAGATCGCTCTGTAAGAAACAAGCTCGCGAGGCGAAGAGCGGGTTGTAGTTCTGTCCAAAGTTCGTCGTCGCCGCTTCCAGACCATCGGATGAAATTCCGGCGGTCGAAAATGGGGTGGAGAGGGTTATCGAGATCACCATTCTGCGGGCCGGGGAGTGGGGCTTCATCGAAGCCTGCTTTGCGCAGCTGGCGGCGAAAAGAGAGGAGTGGGAGATTGGAGTAAAGCAAAGGCTTCTTGATGTTATCTTCCTCGTCGCTGGAGCTGTCTTCTTGTCGGAAGAGGCCGTCAGGAACTTTGGGATATGAACCGGTAAGGAATTCGTGAAGTTCTACGCCGGGACTCTTAGATCCAGTCAACCCTTTTCCTGGTTTGGCTACAGAGCTCTCCATGCCGTCGTGTTGCTCAAGGTAATTACAAACATCAGGAGATGAACACATGACGGCATCGTCAAGTTCCTCGTCGGAACTCTCAGATCCAAGCACGTCGTCTACTGCTTTGATTGCATAGCTCTCCATGATGTAGTAGTTCACAACGTGATTACACGCTGGGAAGTGTTGTATCTTAACAGGCTGTTTGGTGGAGGTAAGTAATCAAGGTTAGGGTTAGAGAAGCTCGGCTTTTCAAAAGGCATTTTACATTCATGCTGATAGTGATCCAGGTATTAGCGAGTCAATTTTGGTATATTCAAAAAGGCATGTGAATTTAAACAAGGTAATCTTCATCAAGAAAGGGTTTCCATTCACTGCTTGCTATTCACTAATGCAGTTACGGTTTCTCTCGTTCATTCCATCTGATTCTTCTATTCACTTTTTCGTCTACTCAGCTCTATTCCGTAACTTCATCATCCCTCTCTACGACTGTTCGCGCTGGTCACCCTCCTACCACCTATCACAGACTTTCGTTTCGGCTTCAAAGTCGACGGGTTCTTATCCTTCTCGGCCTTTTGCTCCAGCACTTTGTCCACGTTTCGTTCAAGGAGCCTCAAATTCATAGACTCCCAGTAGCACATGCACTCTTGAGCTTCTTCCTCATTGTCTGGACCCCAATCTCTACGGTCATCCAATTCCCCAGTAACCCACTCCCACTCATCCGCCGAACAAAACCGTGCAATTCCCACGTTCGGGGGTTGAAAGTAGAAGAATTCCGTCTTGGCATCCCCTTCTAGACCAGCGAGAGCCTCCCAATTCTTCTTCCAGAAAAACTGGTGTAAGTAATCGGCACTCACTGGATACAAGATACAATTACGACCAAACACGATACGCTCCGTCTCAGTCTTTACCGTAAGTTGAGCATCCTGCACACAGACGCCTTCCCGAGCAACCAGGGAACCCCATATCTTGGCATTCATGATGCAGTATTCCCACGAATGACCGATTTCGGGCAGGAAGCGAGTAAGTGCGCTGATCAGAGAGTTGCTTATAAGATATCTTGAGCGTAGCTTTCTGTAAGGAATGATAGTCAATCATTCTATTATACTATCTAAGATTGATCTTCCTCCGTTTTGATCTTCCCTGAAGATCGGACCGCTCAGAAGTCGAAATCCAAAGCCACCTCTCCTCCTTATTCTCAAAGTCATAAGCAACACCGGCATCAGCACGGGCAAACATCTCGTTGTCCCTGCGGCAGCGAGTCGAAGTACTTTTCGTAACTGTCGTTGATATACATATCTCAAAATTGAAGTAAGTTTGTTGCAGCAAGAAAGACTGAAGCGAAAGCAAGTATGTTGACCTAAACTCTGCCAGTTTATGGTGTCGCTCAATCGACTATTTTGTTCTAGACATATCAGTAAGCAATTTCGGAGTTTGAGCGGGCAAGCGCTAGTTGACACAATGGGCTTCTTGATTAGGACATGGCAATCTCCAACAATGGAAACTGAATACGGCACAAGGCGGATTGATCTCATGACTATCTACCTAAACGTCAACGCTGTACGGCAATATGCAAAACAGACATAAAAGTGAACCAAAAAAGCAGTAAGATTCCCATAAATACCCTTGTAACCGAGATAGTAATGAAAAAGGACACTGGCTTTGTCATTGCGGACGTGGCCTTAACCTGGCGCTAGACCAAATCTCCTGCTCTGTTCTCTCGTCCATTTTCCGTTTTCTAGGCGCCCGCCATGAGGGATCCTTCTCGTTCGCCTTCTTCTCTAGCTTGGCTAGATCTATATCTTCTGCATAGATGGCTAACAGAGTCTTCCTGTTTTCAATTTCCTCATAAAGTTTCTTCTCAGTTTCTCTATGCAGACCCTCCACCACCCGTGCATCGCCGATCCATTGCCAAATCCCATCCTCCTCCACAAGACCCATGGTCATATAGGGCACTTTAAAGCCATCTCTTCCATCTACTCCCGGCAATCCTTGCGCATCCCATGTCGATTTGAACATGAATTTGTGCGCCCAGGTAGCTTGGATCGGAAACATGATATAGCTGTATAAATACACGGCCGGGCCTCTCGGTAGGTGTATGACTGGATCAGCCAGGTTGGTGATGACCCCTTCAGTCGGACTTATATACATGTGGACAGAGGCATCAAGAACATTGCATTCCCAGGATACGCCCATTTCTGGACGCCAATTCTCGGAAAGGGAATGATGTGGCTCCGCCGCATAGACCTGACCCTTGGCTCGAAAATAGAATGCATGAGCGACTTCGTGAACAAGGGTCGTGGCGAAATTCCAATACCACATCGCATCACGCGATGGAGTGCGATCTGACGCTTTCTGACTGATATATTCAAGCCAGTTGCTGTGTACGGTAATGTTGTAATTACCGTTTTCACCGGGCTGGAACTGGGCAACGGGCAACCGACCATCCTCCTTGATACCCAAATATGCGAAGAGGATAGTAGTCGAGGGGGCCATTTGCCGCAGTTCATCTTGCACAATGTCGTAGGCTTCTGGCAAATCTTCGTTTTTATGCTCTTTCAAGTATTCCCTCTCGTCTCTCTCGTCGTATGCAAGCTCGCCATACCACGTGTGTCTCCACCATTTACTTAGCGATCGCTCTGTAAGATAGAGGCTAGCTACGCGGAGCGCAGGTAGTAAAGCGTGGTATGCCTGTTCACTAAGGTCCCTGAAAGGCCCTTTGTGGGTGAACAGAGGATGCACTTCATTGTCCAGATCTCCTTGAGCGGGCCCAGAAAGTTCCACGTCCACCAATCCGTGATCACGCAAATGGCCTTGGATTTGCCACGAAATTGCCAGCATGGTGGGATCCTGCTCCATGGTTTACGTATGATTGCGAAAGTTCTTGTTGAAATTTGTTGCTTAGTTGATGAAAATCGAAGTGGTTGCTACAGTGGATTGGTGGAGGTTGGAAGTGGAGAAAGGAAAGGGATAGGAGTGTAGTAATACTGCAAGAAAGTAATGATTGTAGTTGTTTCATATTGGTAGTACGTTGTGATTACATTGGTGATTTGGTGTGAATAAGAACAATAGTATACAGTTTTGGCTTTCAGATGAAACGTGAAGACACGTGATTATACTCACCCCGAACACCTCCCAGCCTCTTTAAGGTGAGTTGTGCGCACTTCGACAACTTTAGTAAGCCGAATCAGTCCTACACCTAATCATTCCCAGAAACAGTTTGACTTCTTATTCTAGTATCGGGCGGGACGAGCTTTATCTTATACCGGTATGAATGAAGTCGAGAAAGAGGAGGCACTAAAGACAGTGAGCTAGATTTGAAACAGAAATTGAACATAGCGAGAGAGTTGGGGCAGTCAAGTGTGGTCTGTGTATGCTATTCGGATTGTTGCATTGAAGGCTATTCATCTAACGCTGTGTCTTTATAAAGAATGGACTGAAGGCTCAAAAGGATTGACTGGAGTATATCAGCATTTCACGAGGCCAAGGCACCTTTGATTGGCGCATATCATCAAGTCGATCCTAATATCGAAGTACATCTATACCGATAACCGATTATCAAGTTCGAGAACTGAAATCTGCTACGTTCAGCCACGCAACTTTTAGGGAAAGAGTCAAATACATGCAGGCAAGATCAAAGAAGTTGATTCCACCAACGCCGGCCGAGCAGCCTTGAGGCGAGGGTCTCATATCTGACGATCCCAGCTATGATAACCTACCAAGCATCCAAATCCTTCCCGTCGCCCTCATAAGTTATACAGCACGCGAATTTACTTTCACATCTACTGATGATTGTGATCTAAATCACATACGAGCACATCATCTTCAACCCGAATTTATGGATTTGTCATTGATGCTTCGGGTGCCGTGAATTGTCTCCCATACTACGGCAAAAGAGTATTTCCACGGTTAAGGCGTAGCTGAAGTTCGAAATAGTCCTGGATACAGTACTCCTGGAGCAATCCTAGATCATCGGAGAGGTCGAATAGAACAAGTTATCTCCTTGTCATCAGGTTATCCATCGCATGCAGAAGGCCAGTATCAACCATAATTTTAGGGCGTGCTGCAAAGGAAGCGCGTTCGGCATTGTGCTTGAATGTTGTTTGTTATAGGTGAGTTAAGAAGTGCTAGAATAAGTCAACAAAGTAAACTGCGTTTGCTCTCAAAGTTAATCCGAGAAGGAAGAGAAACTTTGTGAAGTTACTGATGAGCGAAGGAATGAGATGGATTAAACTAGCCGTGACTAATACCTTATGATGTCACCCTGTACATGATCCGGGTCCATGAGCTTCCACAGCCCCCAGGGACCTCCTTCCTTGTCTTCGTAAATGACAGATTTCGCAGTGCATGTCAAAGATCGAGCATTGCGAGAAGAGTTGCGAGATCCGGGCGGTTCAACAAATGGGTTAGGCAACGCGCTTGCGTGTAAAATCTCGCGGCAAATCGAAGGGCTCCATCGAATACGAACGCATTCGAAAAACCCGGGTTGTCATCCATCCTTCCATTGTATCTTCGTGGAAGGCAGGGGGAAATGCATGAGCTATGATTCAGTCGAATGCAGCCTCCTGGGAATAGTTAGGAGAGTGTCAATTGGTTGGACTCGTCAGGACTGCTTACTTGGTTTGTAATAAGTTGGGATTGGATGAAGGCAAAGAAATCGGGGCGATAGAGGTGCTTTATACAATCAAAGAACAGAGATTGTTAGTTGCAGAAGGTAGTGAGAACTCTCGCGCAATAGCAGCTGAGATTTTGAATTGCCCTAACTAGTATATCGGACGAATAGTCAATCGGAAGCCTGCTCGTCGTTTCGCAAAGTAGAATCATGAAAGCCTAAGGATTTGATGAGTTTCGACGAGAGGTTTGTCGAAGAGGATACTTCTTTCGCACCCCATGCTCCACCGGGTCAGAAGGGTCTGGCTCCCACGGCGAATCAACTTCCATTTCCTTCTTCTCTATCTTTGCGAGCTCTTTTTCCTCCTCCATATCGAGTGCCATCGTTTTCAGAACTCCAATGCCGTTATAGAGAATTGTCTCCGATCTTTCCACATAGCGAGCGATCTTTTTGGGGTCTGAGGTCCATTTCCACTTGTCGTAGGAAAGATATGGATTCCATGATACTAGCCCCATGTTCATATACGGCAATCGAAACCCATCGTTTGGTAAGCCATCGCTTTCCCATGTTGATTTGAAAAGCATTTTGTGCACCCATAGTGCCTGTACCGGAAATTGAACACAACTCGCTGCTATCATAGGTGGTCCTTTCGGCACATGTACTACTGGCATATACATGGCGTCTCTGATGCCAAATCGATCACAAATAGTAAAGTTGGTGACGCCGTCGAGAGTAGCGCGCTCCCAAGAATAACCCATTTCCGCTACATCCTCAGTAAGAATGGCATATGGCTCCGGTATCAGATGTTTCGCAATCCAATGGAAGGCGTGTGCGACTTCGTGGACCATCGTAACAGCAAACCCCCAGTAAAATATGGCGTCGGCTGAGGGTGATCGATACGATTTATTCTGCTGGATGTATCTGAGCCATTTAATGTTGAAGCCAATATCATACTGGTGCTTTCCGCGTCTTCTCCATCGTGCGTGGACCGGACGCTTAAAAGTCTCGAACTTCATGGTGGTCCTATCGGCCAATTTTTGGAGTTGGTTGTGTACGGCCTTGCTAGCTTCTGCAGATTTCTCCTTCTCGTTCTCCTTCAAATACCACTTGCCGGTTTCGGGGTCTTCGATTAGTTCGCCGTAATAAACGTGTTTCCACCAGCCCATAAAGGTCTCCCTAGTAAGATATAGAGTCGCCAAACGGAGCGCTGGGAGAAATGCATTGTATGTTTCCTCGCTTTGGTGTCTCCAGGGTCCATCTCGAGCAAACAGAGGATGTACATCATTATCTAGATCTCCTTCGGGGTTTCCGCCGAGCTCTACCTCCGTGAAACCATGCTCCCGCAATTTAGGTTCGCAGGCGAGCTTCAGCCTGTACTCTTCGCAAATTTCCATAGTCGACGCAGCAGAAAGTGAAAGTCTGGTATAGTGTGTTGTATCGTTAGGTTTGAGTTGTAGAGGTGTGTGGAGGGAAGCGTTTGATTGTAGGAGTTTCTGGGGAGAGACTCAAGAGACGGTTTTGTAAGCACGAGGTTGGTAGTGATTACATTGTGAAGTAGCTATGTGTGGCGCTATCATCGACCAGGTCCCACGTGCATTCGTCGGTGATGCTTTTCATACTGTGCACGAACAATGTAGCCCGCTCGTGTGACAAAGTAGCGTCTCCAAATATTGGAGGGCGGCGTTTCTAGCATGATTTCGGGGCAGCTGCATTGTATAATAATATTGTCCATCATTTTATCGTGTCCTATAAGAGTTGTCAGAGGAGTCCAAGAGGGACCTTGTAGAGGCAACTTATACAGCAACAATGTTAGGGCAGAGTAGGTTCCTTCGAGTTTCCATCAATGTCCAAGCTGGCTTTGCCAGACACACTCCGATCTCGCTAGAGTAACTTGAAAGCGACAGGAAGCCGCAGAATTCTCGCAGGGACAAGTTTTGTTTGCTTTTTGCTGTTTGGGCTGCAGTATTGAAACTGTCGCAGTGTACAAACCCTCCATCCTCTTGGATTGCGGTGCGTCAGAATGGTGTGTTTCCCCTGGCTGACTGCAGAATCTTCTAGATACGAAGCCGACAAATCAGATCTTGATGACGAAGGTCATGTACCGGCCTGGCATGCCTCTATGCTCCGACGACTTGTGGCACCCAGGCGCTGCACCCTTAGAGGATGAGCAGTGCCACCTTCGTAAAATGGTCCTATAACTTCGATATGACTCCAGATGATGAGGATCGGAGTAAACCAGGCCTCTGTTTTCCATTGCCGACGTATGGGTATCGAATAGTATTAGGATCGCGCCGGAGCTACCGATCTACCAGTCATCATTGAAGACGAAGGACGACCGACGCCTATAGCGTTTGTAAACTAGAACCTGCATACAATGGTCGGATTGGACCCAGTCGGTCCGTAAAACACTATGTATCGGAGTAAGCTTGAAGACAGCATTCATAGGTATGCCCATGGACCAGAAAGCGCCGTAAAGCTGATGCTACCGTATAGATGCGGGTTTAGTCTGGGGATGTTTGGTTAACTGAATAATAGTCTATCCGACGTTTGATAAAACTTGGGCTCATCCGATACCCCTGTAAGGGACTTAAGTCAGTTACTGTCCTGACACTATTTGCATCTTGGCCAACCGTTCGTTTTTCAATTACTTTTCTTCCGACTTTCTGATAGTCCGACAACCTTGAATAGACCGGCTGGATTTGTTTGACGTGTTATACCGACCTTCAATCAATTCCGGAAGTCCGATCCGTATCGTTATACCTGGGCCTTTAGCCAAAGCTGTTGTACAATGCTTTGAACAAGAGAGGGGATCAGAAGCTGACATTGTACAGATATCCCAACAAATGCCTCCTTGACGGGGGTCTCGAAGGCCTCAGAGGTACAGCCGGTTCTCGAACCAAATGATCGTGTAGATTTAATGCTTTTGAATCGTCCACGATCAGCTGGACGCCGAACTATCGCAGAGGTTTTCTTCAATCTATTGACAGGTATTTCATCGGATCCGCATCACCCTGGGGTAGATTTGGTTGTGCTTTCAAATCGTCGGACAACTTGTCCATTCGACTAAGTCCGGGCGGATGTCAGAATAGCAGTCTAACGTGGTTTCGACCGATGATAGAGCCGTAATCCTTTCATGAACAGAGATATACGATGTGTCCGACGTCGATATAGAAGCTGCCTGCGAACCATCGCAACTGTTGGGACCCTCTTTGGCTGGAAGTATGCTGGAGTATCCAAGGCTAATAAATGGAAAAGACCAACGTTTTATGTCGAGAGCATACACCTGCTCGGTCTCGCAATACTCAGTGCCTGGATAGGGTAACCAACAGTCACAGCCCAGTTCGGTCGAACCTGCTTCTTCACTCAACCAAAGCGAACTATTCGAAGACCTCACTTGGAGTCATTCTAGTAACGGACTTGATAGGACTTGAGATAAGGAAAACGATCGAATTTAGGTTCGATAACCTAGCGCGATGCAATCGACTGCGGAAAGAAGCTTGAGCAAAGGGCAACTTTTGTCGATTTCAAAACCAATCGCAGCAATGAGAGTTAAACCATATCTTCGCGCCATCGATAGCGCATAGACGAGGCAAGTTGGGAGTAATGACACTAAGTATAATGACAATAGAGATAACGATCAAGCAGGATTATACTAAGAGCGAACTACCAGTATTGAGAAGCCAAGGACAGGTACATGCAGAGCGGGCACGCTCTAATTGAGTTGAACGAAAGAGGGCAGATGCTACCTGTGAAGAGTCAGTATCGGTATAATCAATCCAGGATCGCGACGCCGTTGGCTACTCACAAGCTTGGCGGAGATGTTCCGACAAATTAATACGACATTATAGAGACTTAGAATGAGACGTCCGCTCGCTCAACTCAACGATAGAATATAGGATGAAAAGTCGTCCCCTTCTCTAGTATCATCGAACGTGGAGAATATGTCAAGGCTAGCCGTTCAAGTCGACGTTGTGTGCCTACCGAACTCGAAGCGCTGGATCCGTATGCCTAGCGCCTTCGGTCGAATTCCTGCTAATGCGCAAGGTCGGAGGCTAAATGAAGGTACGAGCGGAGGCCAACGTAGGCTTATTGATGCTAGCAGAAGAGAGGAAGGCAGTATCCGGAGGCTAAGCTTTGAGTGTGGAGATGCCGACTAGTTTGCTATCCCCCAGGTCATTTCGAAGGACGATCCGGGAGGGGGGTCTGACGCGACGTGGGTGACCGTAAATTTTAGCCCGGCGTGAATCATTAAGGGCTCTGTATTGGTTTTTGTTAGAGAAGGTATGCTGCTAGTAAGCAACTCCTGCGCCCTACCCTAACCAATGAGGCAACTGCATGACGAAAATCTCTAAGGCTGGCTACCCTACTTTTCTAAACCATGGCTGCAGCGGCCGCATCGAACACTCTCCGATACTGGTTATGATCTCGGGAACACAAGACACTGCCTCACACCTGCTATACCAACAGGCAGGAACTGCATGCATAGCAAGAAGTCAGCACTCCATATCTTCCTAGTAGAACTAGGTAAACTATTGATGATAAGGGAGACTGGAACTCACCACCGTTGGTCACACCGCGAACTTCGAGACTGACATCGCTTTCCCCGCCTATGGTAGGTCTCTCAACATTGGGTTCCTCGGCGGTGGTCGCAGATACAGAAGAATTTAATGGAGCGTTATCTTGCACAAGATAAAACTTTCGTCGCTTCGAGTACTTGTTGTGTTAGACAACATTGCTGCCCCGTCCATTCGTCGGGGTTGCATGTCGGGCCGAGGCATCCCCTTTGAGATTGAGCGGAGCTACGTGGTGAGGAAGTTTCTGCAGATGAAAGAAGCTGGACAAATTTTTTATCGTTACATCAATCACAACGTTGCCCAGTTCTTCTACTAGTAGCTGCTAAAAATCATCTGGCGGTGGGGCATTTCTTGAAAGCAAATGACTGTGACAAGAGGATCTGAGAAAAAGCCGAAATGACGAGAGCAGTGGATTGCCCATTTGCGTTCCAAGGGTAAGTAGGTTTCGTACCTCAATGCAGCGTGCGTGTAAGCTTTAAACGTTTCAAGATTGAAGAGACGAATGACGACCACGAAGAAGATGGAGCTAGTGAGAAATTTTTTAGGACAAAGCATCCTGGTTCATGAAAATATGAAGATCTTTACCGATGTTAAGGCGGCGTCACTTGTTATGTAGGGCCCTTCCTCTTCTATACGCCTTCTAATCGGTGTACTACAATAGTACTCCAACATCCCAACGCCGTATCCAATGTCAAAAACCAGGCACATCAGTATCCTAATCCAGAACAGCCTTTCTTAGGATTAGAGTTGTTATGCTGATCCAGAGCCAGACTGTCCAATTTCATGATCGCAGCACACGCCAATGCCTCGACATCCTCTTCAGGTATACTCGCGCAGATGCATCCCTTCGACATTGATATCTTTCCATTGTCTTCTCTGACAAAAACAGCAGGGTGGTCTGATGGCGCTTCGTTGAGAAATCTGTCCATAGGGCTTGGATCTTTTGTGCTCCTGCAAGACCCAGGCTCGAGGTGGATTATGGGACTATGATAGGGACAGTAAGGTGGCTTGCTGTTCGAAGAACATTGCTCTAATGTATGCTCAGTCTTTCTGGCTAGAGAAGCGCATGTCGCGCGCGGAATAGAGTCTTGCCGGTGTGAGAATGGACTTCTTCGCAGGAATATGGATTAAGCAACGACGTCCGTGGTATGTTTGTCACAAGCATCGGTGCCTGGGTTTGAGCACTTTCGTTGGAAAGGCGCTTTAGTCCTTCAATCCTCGACGGTGCAATTTTCTCCCTGGGAGGCGGTCAGCAGCTTAGCGAGCCATACTACGATGCACTTAACTTCTTCTCGGCAGCAGTATTGTTCACGTTCATAGTTATGTGAATGATGAACTGAGATTCAAGAGATAGGGGGACTGTCCTTTCCTGCGGGAGTCATATGCTTTTCACATCAAGAAAGGAGAGACCACGGTATTCGCCGCGAGGCGATCGAATGAGTGAGGTAAGCTTTTGAAGCAGGACATGGAAACTACTAGGTTAGAAGAACGCCACTATCGACTTAAAATGAGACCTATTGCACAGCTCATATTTGGCAGATATGGGGCTGTGGATATCTATGCTCGAGATCATGCCAAAACTCGATCATGGGGTCAGTGAGCCAGGAAGCGACGTAACAGGCGTTCGACCAGGCCACCAAGCACCCACAGCTTGATGAGGTAGGCAGATCACAGTGGCAAAGCCCAGGTACGTGAAGACTGGCGTCTTGTTCATTTCTTGGGATTTTCACTACCTTTCCAAACAGTTTCTTACGTATCAGGTCGACTTCGCGCAACATTGTCATTTTGAGACAAGTCTCAGTATGATATCGAGGATGCTGACTGTAATAGCAGAATTCCGCTAACACAGGATCGGATTGATGTCAAAGATGATGAGAGCGGAGCCGTTGTGACAGAGTCGTACTTGGACAGAGGAGGTGCCGAGAAGGTGCCGGACCATTCAACGCGGAACCATAGCCCTGGTGATTGGATACGTAAAATCGCTCATTCTCTATTCGAATGTGGGTGCGACAGCCGCCTGCGAGGCGGTTACTACACACTCTGAAGAGACGAAAGCGTCGCTAAGCAAGAAGTAGTAGAGGAAAGCGGGGAAACAAAATCAGAAGCGGTGTCTGTCACTATGCTTCATCTACCTGCCTTCTTTGGAATCCGGCAGAAGGAAAAGGCCGCAAATGGATGCTAGGACAAAGAGTATCCCTGGCTTCTAGAAAAACGACTGGGTGAGTAGGAAAGAAAATGAATGATGAGAAGGCCGACGCCACAGGCCTCGGTCCAACATTGAAAGCTGGAAGCTACAGAATGAACCCAAGATCGAGTCGTTGAGATGTGTCAAAGCGCTGCATACGTTCACCTACCCTACAGCCTCCGTGATAGATAAATGAAGTCAGCGATGAGTGGCTACAGCCGCAGTACATGTCGTCCTCAGCGCGCAGACAGCACGGCCCTTGACAGACAGTGGCAATCGCATTGGAAGGGCTGCCACAGCTGAATTGCGCGGCACGGGCGAAAGTATATAGGCGGTGAAGGTGGAAGACGTCTGCCTCGCGGGCTGAGGAGAGATGAAGTGAGGTCGTGGTGGAAGCGCTAATCCCTCTTTCGGCGAGCTAAAACAACTAGCCTCATCCCGTCTTAGCGTTGGTCACATCTTCACATCTTGGCAAGCAGCCGTCTCTCGCATTGGACGCGGCAACACTTACTTGCCGCCTCAATATGTGACCACCACCTTCCACCTTACTTGAGCCCATGGATGAGGTGAGCGGGCATATCTCAGCGAAGGTCCAAGCGTTGAGTGACATTGAACTTGCCGCCCTTCTCTGCCTTGTTGCGGACCAGCACTGTATTATCGAAACCGAGAAAGGCCTGTTGGACGGGCTCGAGGAAGAACTGAGACTTGTAAATTGCTTTTTCACCTTATTTTGTCCACAAAGCTAACCTGGCTAGGTTGCCCACGATGTTTTTGGCTTGACGTGTGCTGTTCTGGACTGCTCGGAAAGCACCACCCTGGATGAGTTTGGGAATGGGCTTCTTGTAAGAGAGGAGAGCGATGATTATTTCAACAATCGAAATGGTAAACTTAGAGAAGATGTGAGTGACTGATGCTTCCGGCTGGGTTCATCCAATCCTTTCATGCTCTGTCCCACTAGTCGTCACGTTTTATTCTGTAACAACGATCTGCGTTCTAAGCATTGTGACAGTATCTGTCTTTCTCTTCGGATTCATCTCGACCATCCGATAGACGTACTTCCAAAAGTCCTGGGGCATTCGGCGCGCTGGATAGTCGGAGGATTGCGAATGTAGTGATTGCTAAGAATCTTAATGAAACGCATCATCAGGTTCAGATTCAAGCTCTCGAGGTGGGTGCCTTCGTTCATGTTTCTGCGAAGCAAAAATCTTGCTCACAGGCACATAGTTGATTGGTGGCAAACGAATCTACACTCGGACAGCAGTCCATGCGGCCCCAAGGCCATTCCTTTTCGTGGCTCTTGTTGCTTCTGAGTCCCCTCGATTGACTTCCCATCTGGTAAGTTAGCAAGCTAAATAGTTCTAACTAGACTAAGATCTACAGAATGATCAATTCTTCATTTCACATAAACATCACCCGGATGACGGACTGGCAAATGTGGATGATGAATACGCACATAAACCTGCTTCTGATGATGGGGAATCGATATCTTCTGTGATTCGCACTCCTTCGACGATTTTCCCATTCAAGAAGCCCTCATCCCCTGTATTCTCTCAAGATGTAAGCATGCGGCCCGGCCATTTCATTGACAGGCACTAACTTGAGTTTAGGACATTGCAAAGCTCACAGGACTTACAATCGAAGTGAGAATGAGTTCTGAAGTGCGAGCATATCTTCACAATATTGTGGTTTTTTTGCGACTCCACCGAGCTGTTGGGGGAGGAATATCAGCAACAGCTACCCGGCACTTTACCGCACTCGTTCGGTAAGGTTTCTCCTTCATGCTTTTCAACAAGTAAACTCGATACATTCAGAGCTAATTCTAGTAGTGCTTTGGCGCCATTGCATGGTCTTTCTTACGTCTCGCCATCGCTCGTCGCGCTTGCAGCCCGAAAGATATATCCACATCGAATAGTGCTCACCTCCCCTGAAAATGAACGAAGCATGCAATGGGGTAGTTCATTAGAAGCTGTAAAGGCAGTATTAGACGGACTTACTGTTGAAGATGTAATTGAGGAAGTGTTGCAATCTGTAGAAGTGCCCTTGTAGTCCGAATATTAAAAGGCTTTCCGGCGCCACTTTTGATAGAGTACCCGACTGCTTAGGGACATTGGAAGTGATCGATCGAATCTATTGCCGCAAAAATACAACATGCAGTTCAACATGATGAGTAATTGCTTTGCAAGGAATGCAAGTGTTGCTGATAGATCCCCAAGCGCCTTTTGATTGGCACGAACGTCATTGCCCCACGTTTTTGTCGAAGTCGCGTTGAACCTCGCGTTGGAGTACAAAGACAATTCAGTCCGCACCGACTGGATGTTTTTGTGAGACATTTTTTGTTCTTCCGGAATGGATCAACTCAAGCCTGAGGCTCAGAGTGTCCCTGAAATTGTCACGGCGAATGAGGTAACAGACATCTGCATGCCCACATCTACAATAGCTAACGTCCACTCTGGGGAATCGCGATGATGACAATAACAGTGCCAGCGACCATGAGGCGCAACAAGCTCTAGAGGTATGTGAGAGGTCCAGGCATATTATATGCAGCTACTGATTGTCTCGTTACAGGTAGTATTCGAAAAGGGCGATGGCTACCGCCGAAAATCCTCCATCGTCCCAGCAAATGCACCTCGACCAGAGAACGCTCACCGGAATACCCAATGTTTTGTACATTCGCTCCTCGAAAAACATGAAGGGTCTTACTTCACGAATCATACTGCTAGCTATGAAGGACTTTTCCAGGAGCGAAAAATGGATAAGGATGCGGAGGCACACCCAGAGAATAGTCATCAGTCAAGACTTCTTACCAAGAAGCAAATATCTGATATGGCTTTTGGGATAAGAGAACTCGCTAAAAAGCTTGCTAATATACGGATCAAAATGCGTGTGCATCACGTATTCATTCTAGCGAAAGCTCATGACGAGACCTTGATACATAACGCGCGGGAGATGGCTGAGTGGCTATTGATGCTGAATGCCGGATATAGAGTGTAAGCCGCCGATGAATCTATCAACCCGTGAAACGACTGATGTTGGAATAGCTACGTGGAGCACACCTTGGAGACCAACAAGATTTTCGACGCGGCGGGACTGATAGCGTCGAATCCAACTTTCAAAAGCCGTCTCAGGTTTTGGACTACCGAATTATGCGCACAGAAACCTCAGACGTTTGATATAGTACTTGCGGTAAGCTTGAAGTTTTGCACAAATAGGAGAATAGGATTGACCGATGACTAGCTTGGCGGAGATGGAACTGTCCTATATGCAAGTTGGCTATTCCAACGAATAGTCCCTCCTGTCCTTGCATTCTCATTGGGATCCCTCGGGTTCCTGACCAAATTCGATTATGATGGCTATCCCGTAACGCTGTCTCGGGCATTTGATGAAGGCATCACCGTAAGTCTAAGGTTAAGGTTTGAAGCGACCGTAATGCGATCGCAAAACATTTCAAACCCAAATCGAGACTTAGTTGAAGAACTCATCGGCGAGGAGTGCGAAGATAATCATACACACAAACCTGACGGTACACATAACATTCTCAATGAAGTTGTTGTGGATCGTGGGCCAAACCCAAGTATGTCTCCATCACCACCTGTTCTATGTCGCTAACAGATGACCTAGCAATGTCAACCATTGAACTATTTGGGGACGATGAACACTTCACGACAGTCCAAGCGGACGGCGTCTGTGTTTCTACCCCCACTGGCTCTACAGCTTACAACCTAGCAGCGGGCGGTTCGTTATGCCATCCCGACAACCCTGTCATCCTTGTCACTGCAATATGTGCACACACCTTATCATTCAGGCCAATCATCCTCCCAGACACGATAGTGCTGCGAGCAGGCGTACCCTATGATGCCAGGGCAAGTTCATGGGCGAGCTTTGACGGAAGAGAACGGTAAGCACTTCCTCAAAATTTGCGTATCATTGGTACTGAATCATCTAGTGTGGAACTCCGACCTGGTGATTATGTGACGATATCAGCCTCCCGCTTTCCATTCCCTAGCGTTTTGCCAATAGATAGAAAGGGTAAAGATTGGGTAGACAGCATTTCTAGAACGCTTCAATGGAACTCGAGACAGCGGCAGAAGAGCTTCAAAGAATGGAATAGTTGAAGACTTGAGCAAAGATAGATCTAGACATTGTCTCATTTCAAGAATATTACGTTTTTGTGGCATGGGACTCGGCAGCTAATTGGTTCGCCTCTAGTGAGCGAGTATCAACTGACGAGCTTCACCTGGAAGATTTTTTGAGACGGTGAACTGAAATTCTTCGTTTGGAACACAGTGCAAAAGAAGCTCTTAGCTCAATCACCCTCGGCTCTCTCTTAGTTATTCTTTTACACCTTCCTTCCGCTTCGCACCGTATGTCTTTACACCATCAAATCAACATCATCACATAAAATGGATTTGCTCATTGACAGCACTATCAAAGATGGGATTCAAACAGTCCATGAAAAGATAAGAGGAGCCTTCCGATCGTGTGTCTGACCCTCACGAACTTCCATTTCAGCATGCTGATCGTCTTGCTAGTGGTGCTTACACTGACCTGACGATCACCTGCGGCAACGATAATTATCAGATTCACAAGTTAATTGTGTGCCTTCAATCTGAATTCTTCAAGAAGGCAATAGAGTTTGGAAAAGTGAGTAATTTTGCTGCCGAGCACAACAGCCGTCTCACTCTCGAAAACGCGACACTGACACTGACATCTCCAAGGAGGCCTTCGAAAACCGGATCAATTTGCCTGAAGATGAACCCGCGATTGTCAAAATCATGATACAGCATTTCTATTATGTCGATTACGACACATCCCCAGCCAACTCGAATGATGAAGGTCAACTGCTATTGTCTACGACGGAGGGTGCACGATCAGAGTTTACAAGTGAAACTAATTATGACGGTGCAGAAATTCGCCTATGTCCCCATGGTTTCAGACATTATTCTTGCCCAGACGATGAGTCGAAAATCATAAACGACAAAGCACAAGATCTTATTGTACATGCGAAAGTCTACGCCATTGCCGACAAATACTTCATACCCCAACTGAAAGTGCTGGCAAGACAGAAATTCAAAGTCGTTGCCCATTACCATTGGAATTCGCTCTCTTTCATCGAAGCTGCGAAGTTTATTTTCACCTCGACCTTGGATAGCGATAGAGGCTTAAGAGACTTTGTGGTTGAAGTCATTGCGGCGAAGATAGAGTTGATGGGAACGAAGGAGATGAGGGAGGCGGTAGATGAGTGTCCCGGCATGGTGCTTGCGGTCTTGGATAAGAAGGCAGAATTCCACGGGTGGTACAAGGCTGAGAAATCTCGTCATCTGAGCCCATGCTTAATGTCTGTGGATTGAGTCGTTGTGCTCATTGGATGGGCTCATAATAATTATGCGGCGCCTATTAGCTTCGCCCAGCGTTCCACACCATGTTCTTCACAGGAATGTCTTTGGACGACTTAGAACAAGAGAATAGTACCGCATGCTTCGACTGACCCAAACGAAGTAGAGTAAGAATCCAAGTCTCCAGTCTTCGTATGCCAGAAACTGTCAAAGTCTATTACTTTTCTTTACCCTTTTCCGCGCCTCATGAATCTATAGCGCTATCCACACAAACCTCCCGCCATGTTCCACTATACCAACCAAGAATCTGGATATAGAACAAAGCCCAATTTCCTTAGTTCAATAGCCCTAGAAAAAAAAAATATTCTTAATCCTTTTTCTTAACTATACTATTCCAGACTCACACCATAACCCTTATCTCTACTGCCAATCCAACCTTAACAGTCCAATACCAAGTGGACTGTATCCGGACTAAACTCTTATCCACCATAAAGGTCTGTGCTTGGTGCCGAAAGGCAACCTCTATTTATGTTCCTAGTTCTGCCGGAAAGCGATTGAGTTCGGCAAGGTATTGCCAAAAAATATTGGTAGACATCCATTTTCTACTCACAGAACCCAAGTAGTCTCAGCGTCCAAATTACTTTTGTCAAAAACTGATGCCTAAGTGATGAAGTACTTAATACAATACTTCTAAAGCACCGCTTATATACCTCTAGAGTGAGCTCCGCCCAAAGCATCCAATCTTAAGTCGAAATCAGCATAATAGCCACCACCTCAGGCCGTACTAGTTAAAGAATCAACCCAAACGTAAGATTTGTGCCAGACCCTAGTGGGAGGCGCCACTTTTCTCTCGATCCTCTACCAGTCATTCATGGTTTGGACTCTGCGGGACAAGGACTGAAGAGTCACTAATAACTTACCGTCAAATCTTCGAGCTAGCAGAAGGATAATTAGCTTTTGCGCCTAGATCGCCAGTAAGAGACGGAGTGTAAGGTGAGTGATGGTGTTATTGCAATTCTGCTTTGAGCATGCGGCGCGGATGGGGTTTAATATAAGTCTGAGATCGGGTTGGAAGCAGAAATGTTGTGGGTTTTGAGGCGGGGGATCGAGGTATGATGGTATTAACAGTATTTCCAGTCCCAGTGTTTACTGATGGTGAGGAGGGTTCTTGATGTATTAAATAGAATATTTAGTTATAGGTTTATGGTTTGAGGCATCTTTGAGCTTGGCAAAGAGCTCTTAACGTCTTTGTTTGCTTTTAGATGATACGAGACAAAAGTATTTCCTTTAACCTATATTTTATGTAGGTGGAATAATTTAAGATTTATAGAATACTTTTCCACCCTATTAAAAAGTAGACTTGCTCTAAAAAGGATGTTAGAGTAGAGCATAGCTGTGCAACCTGCTTTAGAGGCCCTCCCCAAAACCCAAAGCTTCTGAACACGCTTAAATTACAGTGATGGACCAGAGTATGCATACTATCCATGTTGAGAAAGCCCTTCATACGCGTCATCGCTGAGCTCGTACCCGCCTCCTTCATCTGTATCCTCAATATCCCCACTTCCCTGCGAATCTATCAGGTCATATTCGTCCTCCTCTAGTACACTTTCATCGCTTGAAATCTCATCTTTAGTGCGATCCCCATTGACGGCTTCCCTTTCCCGAAGCTGAGCTCTCAGACCCTCGAGAATGATGTTCATCCTAGACTTCAGATCCGAATTCCAAACCTGCAAGATCTGGCTTTCCATTTCTTGAATCATGCTCCGCAGTTCCTTGATTGCGTTCTCATTCTCATCTTCCTCCTCGTCTTCAGGGCTGTCTCTCCCAGGCATTTCCTCAACCTCAATGCCATTACCAAAGAACTTCGCAAAGTCCTCCGCCATCTTCTTGTTAGTAATCGCAAACACCACTTCTTCAACTCCTTCCCACTTCTCAACCTCCTCGCCTCCTCCTTTCCCCTTCCTATTCTCATCTCCAAGCAAAACCTTCCTCCAAAGCCCCGCAACCTCCGCAGCAGGATTCCCATACGCTCCACACCCCCAAGCCCCAAGCACTAACCTCTTCACCCCCTTCCTACAACAGATCCTCAACACCCCCCTCATCTTCATCTCCACCACCACTCTATCCTTTCCATCCACATACCTCCCAACCCCATCCCTCTCCTCCACCTCCGGAAACCTCAACATACCCGCACTAACAACGTCCACCCACCACCTCTCACTTACCCCCAACTCTCCGCTTCCTTCTCCTAAGGGGTCGGCATTCCGGAATATGAGAACGTCGGACGTCCATGCGCCGCCGATTTCTGGGAGCCGGTAGAAGGAGTCTTTGAGGGAGGGGAGGAGAGTTGTGCGGGCGCAGAGGAATTCTTCTTGGGATGTGGCGCCGTTGAGAACGCCGCCGCCGGGACGGAGAGGAGAGGCCATGTTTAGGATGCAGGTGTTTGTCGTGGGCTTTTTGGAGGGTTTTTGGGTAAGTGAGGTTTGAGATGGGGGAAATGTGAGGTGGTGAGATGCTGTTAGGGTATCGGTATTAAGGATGCGAATTATAATTGGCTTTTTTCGGGTGTGCTCGTGCGGTTTTGTTGGTGATGATGGAGCGATAGGAACTTCATGCGCTGATAACGAAATCGAGGACGATTTATCCCTCCTCCTTCTACCCTGACCTTTTCGCTTCGTATACTCCTCTTCCTCGTAAATCCCCTTTCCACCCCTCACAACGCTCTCCTCGTCTTCCTCTTTCTTCGCCCTTCGTTTCCCTTTCCTTTTCCCTAATTCCCTTTCACCCACCACATCCCCCTCCAACCCCTCACCTCCCCACTTGAGAGGTGCCGGATCAACAATAAGTTCACTCCCCTCAACCCCCTTCCTCGCCCTCGCATTCGAAGCTAGCAGAGCTGGAATGGTCTTATTCACGATGGCACGTGCTTGCTTAGCGCGGATGTCTTTGCGGATGGAGGGGGGTGCGAGGCCTTGGCTTTGTTCTGTGCGGCCCATTGTGTGGTTTTACTCTTGATTTGGAGTTGTGAAGAGTGAGGCATCTGAGGAAGGAAATGAGAAGGTGCAGTGATAGTGGTGATAGATGAGTGGCGTAACGAGTCAGAATCTGGAGATCGATGGGTTGAGATGAGTCATGGATTTCCGGATTGGGTGGGCTGAGTATAGACTGCACAATTTTTGGAGTCGAAGCTGAAAGGAGGGTTTGAAGATTCTTAGGATATGCTTTGATTATTGATAGCTTTTTTATAATCTATATGTTATTTATAGTATTCTATAAGTCCTCCCTTTTCCGAACTATCCCAGACTAAGCACGCCGTCTATCATATACACACGCAACAACAGCAACGTCCGCCAACATTTTGTGCTCTTAATATGACGCTTGGATGCGTATGTGTCTGTTCGACGACCACAGCCCTATCTCTAAAAACTGATTGAAACAGGGAGGATGCAAAAGCTGTTGCATGAAGACATCATCGACGTTCAGGACTTGTTTGGCGATTACGATTTCGATTTCGATTTCAAAAATACTTGTTTCTACAATATGCTCCTAAAATTGGTGTATGGTGGACGCCCGTAGAAGTCCCGTTGGAGGCCTCATCTTACGGGCCGCGTTCTAAGCACGGAGCATCTGCTTAAGTCGCAGTTGCGGAACGCTGCCTCAGAAAAGATCACGATCATGTTTTGGCATCCAGTCAACCTTGAAAATAGTCCCAGATTTGTCCAATAGCAACTCCTTGTTGAAGAGAGTCGACGGACTTTGCAAAGGGCCTTGAAACCATTGATGACGATCTCCACTGGCCCATTGCGTTGACTATTTACGTTGTCGCGTGCGCTGCATTTAAATCTAGCACTAACACTATTCAGATGTTTGTTAATCACCTTTTTTTTGAGTAGGATTTAAGGTAGAAAGTAGGTTGAATATTGGAGCATACCTTAGATAGCGGTGGAAGAAACTCAAATGTTTGACTTATGCCAAACCTAACCAAATAATGATCCATAAGCGGTCGCAAGCCGTTTGGTCTTGGTACTACGCCGTGAATCGCGTTTAGCATCTCGAACTTGGCCCGGTTGTTTCTTAGGTTCTCGAGCCCAATTCTGGGTCTCGGGGAAAGAGGTAAATCAAGTATCCATAGTCCTTCTTATTCAACTTTCGGCAGCTTCCTCCTGTCGAATTTGTTCTTCCAGTCGCTTCTTTTCGGCCGCCTTCTGCTTCAAGCGCATGAGCGTCACCTCCTCTAAATTCGGGCTTTGAGGAGAGAATGAGAACGATGGAGTCCCAGTAACCCCACCGTTGGCTTTATGTATCCCGGGGAAGGAGGCGCGGAAAGATTTAGGGGTAGACGTAGGAGTAGAAGGAGCCGAAAAGTCGGCATTCATGGGTGATTGAATTTCGGGCTCCTTATTAGCCCAGAAAACGCGCTCGAGAAAGTCGAATGTTCGTTTGGCATCCTCCACGGCTGCGTGAGCGGAGACGATAGAGTTGTACACGACAAATCCAGTTGCAACAAGCTTCTTGTGCTTTTCGCCTTCCAAACGAGTTTTGCGATCCTTCATGACGCCGACACTCTCGATCTTCCCAAACTTGCCGAACATCTCTGATAGCTTTTCCTTATCCAGTGTTGCTCCGGGACCTTCCCGTACCCAACGGACTTTTATGGTTCGGTCGATTTCGGCTACCTGGCTGGGTATTCTGGACGCGGATATAGGCTCGGTTTCCTCTTCCATGAATGAAGCTTCTTCCTCCTCCTTTTCCCGTCGAAGTTTTTGCTCGCGTTCTTTCCGCCGCCTTTTGCCATCCTCTGCGAGCCGCATGATATTTCGAGCTTCCATCTCTTCAGCAGTAACGTCATCGTCACGTTTCCTCTTAAAAGCCTTCTCTCTATTTTCCAGGGCGTCCTTCATGGCACGGCGCTTGCCATCTAGAAGTTGGTTTTGTAATTCCCGTTCTTTCTTCCGGAGCCGGGAGGCATCATAGGCGGACTTAGCCGCGGGATCAAGAAGGACATCGCCTGCAATTTATTAGAAGGGTGGGTGGAAAGTATCAAAAGTAGGTGACTTACGGGCGATGGCAAGAAGGTGGAACTTTTCCACAACCTCTAAGTTACCGGGATGCTTGTCAGGATGGTATTTCAGACTGGTTTTCCGGTATGCTCGCTTGATGTCAGATTCGCTACTCTCAAACTCGACACCCAATAATTCGTAAAAATCCTCCTGGGAGGACTTTGCCCTCTCCAGGAGCTCCTTGTCTTCAGACATAGTGTTTGCGGTCGCGTGGAACAGTAGGCTTTGAATGAGGCCTGAAAGAAAAGAGCCGGATTCTTAGAATAGAAGTGAGTGGTATGCTCAAACAGGGCTTGGTGATGTGAAAAGTGTGTTGTCGCAAAAGATGAGCGACATGTTGATGGATCGGCGTGATGACTCGCGCGACGCGCTTATCCGGAAGTGGGGTTAGTAAGGATGATATCACAGGGTCCGGGGGCGGCCACCTATAGAAAAAGTTCGGCCCTCACTTTCGAGGTGTATATCTTCACCGTTCACAGTTTCACATTCCTCCAAGAAAGTATACAGTCCAAGCAATGGCTTCCGCGACAGCTGCAGACCTCCAAACTCCATCGGTATCCGTCCCACAGACCACCTCTTCTGCATCCACCAATTTCCCGCCCGTAAACATCGGCACACGAAGCTCCACTCTAGCCCAAATCCAGGCTCGCGAGGTGGAGAGGACCTTAAAAGATGCTTGGCCGGATCGGACGTATGTCATTCATGCCGTGCTGGCGCAAGGAGACAAAGATAAAATCACACCATTGCAGCAGCTCTCTCAGGGCGAGAATGCAAAGAGCTTGTGGACCGGCGAGCTGGAAGACATGCTGTTGAAGGGAGAGCTCGATATGATCGTGCATTGTCTTAAAGGTAATCTGGTCTTTGCGCCATCTCTGAGTTGGACGCGCCTTTTTGCAGCTTCCTAGGAGATTTCTTGTAAGAAAATGGTGGTCATGCATGGATTTGCTAACGAATTGTATTGATAGATATGCCAACCCAACTTCCTCCATCACTCACAATCGGCTGCATCTGTCCGCGAGAAGACCCTCGCGACGTCCTCGTCGTATCACGAAAACACGCATCGACCTACAAAAGCTTGGCACAACTACCAGAAGGTTCCACAATTGGCACGTCCTCAATTCGTCGAGCTGCGCAATTACGGCGTCTGTATCCCGGTCTGAAATTCGCAGACGTCCGAGGCAATGTCGGAACTCGATTAGGCAAGCTAGACGCAGATGGCTCTCCATTTGTCGCCATCATACTTGCTGCAGCTGGCCTCATAAGATTAGGAATGCAGGACAGAATCACTCAGTATCTAAGTAAAGATAATGGTGGAATGCTATACGCCGTCGGTCAAGGAGCACTAGCGATCGAAATACGAGAGAACGATACCGCTGTCAAAGACTTGCTGGCCAAAGTTGGCTGCGAACGGACTACACGTGCCTGTTCTGTAGAGAGAGCTCTTCTACGGGCTTTGGAAGGCGGTTGCAGTGTTCCAATTGGTGTTGAAACGGAGTGGAGGGGTGGTAAGAAGGGTGTGACGACAGGTGTTCAGCCTGCCAAGGAATACGGTCACGATGGCAAAGCTATTGAACCAACCGATGAGGAGAAAGTAAGTCTTGACGACGAAGAACTGCTTCTCCGGACACTGGTAGTGAGCGTGGATGGGAAAGAGTACGTCGAGACAGACATAGCAAGAAAAGTCCGGTCGGTTCAAGAGGCGGAGACCATGGGACGAGATGTGGCCCAGATACTGATCGAAAAGGGTGCTGATAAAATTCTGGAGAAGATCAACGAGGAAAAGAAATGGGCTGCGAAAAAACAACTGGAGGCAGTCTCACAATCTCCCGACCGTTGATAACCAGGCCTTTGTGCTTAAGTCGATATTTGCAAAGGGAAAACACGGACTGTAGCGGGATAGAAAAAGTTTTTACAATGATGTCAGGGACTGAAATTCAGTGGGCACTGCAGTCAGCTGGAATGGCGCTTTAGCCTTCACTGCAAATGGTTATGCATGCATCAGCTGCCTGGCAAAATTCGTATAGATGCGTTTGTAAAAAATACTCAAATTCAAATCATTAAGTACATGATTTCATACTCCCACGTTCCCTCTCAAAGCTCTTTTCCTTCTCAAGGCTTCAAAAGCACGTTCTCCCCAAATCCGGCCTTCTCCGCCGCCAAATCGAAAGCCTGCTCCCAGTCCTCCAGCCTAAAAGTCCCCACAGTCTTCATTCCCGCATCCCTCCCCAATTTCAGTCTTCCCTTCTCAACCATCTTCAAAAGCGCGAAGATGTCCTCTCTTTCATACATCCATTTCCCTTGAATCCTCAAATTCCAATGCATAACTCTATGATGCGGAATTCCCAAATCACCCTTAATCCCACCCATAAGACTCACCCGCCCTCCCTGACGAAGCGCAAGAATTCCAGACTTAATATGCGTTGACGAAGAAGCTGCGGGCGGAGAAATATCAAGGAAAGCATCCACCTCACCATAAGTGCGTAAAGCCTTCATATCTCTTTCCACATCCCCAGTAATCGGCACTGTCTCAAGCAATCCCGGATCTCCATCCGATTCATGGAAAACCTCTTTCAGTGCATCGAGCTTCTTCGTATCCCGCCCCATAGCAATAACTCTAGCACCCATAGCCAGAGCCACATGCACAGCCGCACCTCCAAATGCCCCCGTAGCAGGACTCACAACAACAGTCTCCCCAACCCTAACATCAATATCCCTCAACCCGCCAAACGGGACCAACAACCTCGGAATCTGCGCCAGGTCCTCCATCCCATACCTCCGACCTTCCACCAACGCCTTCTCGTTCAACAAAATACAGTTTTCAAGCGGAACCTTCACATACTCGGCATAAGTCCCATTCCTCCACTCACCAGACATCAGCTTCCGACTCCCGTCCGTCATCCCCTCATGGATACCCAGTAGAAACACCTCGGCGGGGTTATCCCGCCCGCGGATCGTCACGTCGATAAGTACCAGATCGCCTTCTTTTAGCTGTGTAGCGTCGGGGCCGAGAGAGGCGATGCGGCCGATGGCTGAGGCACCCGGGATCAGGGGCGTGGGGTAGGAGTAGGCGCGCGTGTTGTCGGTGTAGATTTCGCGGGCGTAGCTGAGGATGTTTGCGAGGCTGATACGGACGAGTGCTGAGCCGGGGGTTGGGTGAGGGGTGGGGAGGGTTTGGAGGGTTAGGGGTTGGTTTTGTGAGGGGAGGTGGAGGGCGCGCATTGTGGGTGGGAGGGTGGATGAGGACATGGTGGGTTGGGATGATTGGATTTGAAAGAGTGGAAATAGAGGGAATGATTTGAGAGAGGAGATTGAAAGATAATTGACAGAACAACTCCCCTAGTACATCTCAATTCAACAGCGCCATCGTTCTCATTTTATACTTCCATCCCTTCTCGCATCCCTCCGCAATCGTCAGAATTCCGCTTTGATTTCACAAATGGAGATTGCATCCTTAACGCCGCCTCTCATTTTCGAAGGCCGTTAACCCCGAATCGACATTTTCCACAAAACTTTACCTAGGTGTCTGTGGTGTTTATATGTGGTTCGTCAAAACGAAGCTATTCCCAATCCTTCGAATGCGGTTTAGCGTCGTTATGCGGAGCGGAGCATCTTACTCGCCGCTTCAGATGCGAACGAAATAACTAATTTCAAGAAGATGACCTTTGGAAGTGGGGCTTAGAGATGGAGATTGATTAAATTAAAGCTAGTAGAGAGTGTTTGATGTAATGATATATACTAGAATGAAAGCTGATTTCTCTTATCTAGAGAACTACGCTTTAGGAAATAGGCTTATTGAGGACTATCTAAGAGCGCGGAACGCCCTTTAAAAACATTCCCTTATGGTGGAATATACTTTGTGGACTGTGGTGATTGTGCTCTAAATGAGTCAACATTCTTCATTAGGACCATGATTTGTAAGGGAGCTGGCTTGGTATAGAGGGCGCAGGGTTTCATAGAGGCTAATAAAAACATCGGCGTATGAAGAAATGATAGACTTTCAGAATCTTGTGATCAAGACATACAATACATTAAAGACTAAAAGCTAAATGAGCGTGGTATCTCACTCCAACCCACCATATAACCAGTTCTCTGGCAATCTTGAACCCGCCTCCTAACGCCTTTGTCTCCCTCTCGTGTATCCGCCATGATGAAAAGCTCCACAGTGACCAAATCCTAGGCGAAAGCAATACGCGCATTTTAGTAAAAGGGATTAGAAGATAATATCATACGAGTGAAGTAGAAAATGGAAAGGGGATGATCATGAACGGGATTCCGGATGTTGCTCAGGATGTTGCTCGGGATGTTGCTCAGGATGTTGCTCGGGATGTTGCTCAGGATGTTGCTCAGGATACTCCTCGGGGTGTGGTTGCAAATGTTGGTCAGGATACTCCTCAGCGTGTGGTTGCAAATGCTGCTCAGGATGGATCTCCGAAAGCGGCGCTAGAGTAGAGAGAGTATTCTCCTCCGAAGGTGGTTCGTAAATCTCGCCATGCCCCAATGCCCACGTTTCCAGCTGCTCGGTCGTTGGGTCCGAAATTGCATCCGAGACGGCGGTGAGGGCGCCGCTCGGAATGGTGCTATTTCCGCTAGGACCGCGACTGTGGACGGGATCAAAATGTTGGCCTTGCACTTGGAACATGCCGTCATCGCCTGGCAATTCGTGCACGTTGGCGAGCATCGGTGAGGTTGGGGTCTTTCGCCCTGTTGCACCACGGGAGCCGGATGAGTTCCTTGTTGTTCGTCTCTTATGACGGTCATCGAAGTACTCAGCCATTTGGCTATTCATGCTTCGTGGGGTTGAGGCCATGCCTGAATCGGAGGGTGGAGATTCCAGCTCTACGACCTCAGGCGGGCTCTCCAGTTCTGAAGGTGGTATCTCGTGGATCGGTGGGAATGGGACGTGGTCCTTTTGGTCCCGACCGCCGTAGTATCCCGTCATGGAGGCGCCGGGTGAGCTGGGAGGATTCGAGTCGAGTTCGCTTGCGCGTCGTTTTCTGCTAACCTCGTCGCCTGCTAGAGTAGTGTCATAGTCGCTAGACTCAATATTTCCCTCTTTGGCCTTTTTATCTCGGCCACGCCATCTCCAGAAGCAGAAGCCGCCTAGAACAAGGAGCAGAGCAACTATACCAATAGCTATGCCAACAATTGCAGCTGGCGAGAGACCTGACCCTCCGTGCCCTGGGTGTTGTGTTGTGGCTGGAGGTGGCGGTTCCACGTAGTTCGCTGAGTGTATCGTCACGATATGAGGTGCTGGCATTGGATCTGAGAAGTTCGCCGGGGCTACCATGAAATTATTGTGTTCGTAATCGACCACAATGTAGGCCTCCTGGAGAAATGCACGGCCGAGGACATATTCACCAGAGGACGAGCGTCTGATTGGGAAGTATTTGGTGGCATTTGTGTAGATAGGAAATGATGCCTCTAAGTCAAAAGCTGAGTATGGAAGGACTATAGATGTGAAGTTGTTGCTAGGATTTTCACTGCTTCCAATCTTGAACGATACTGTAGCGTTCTGGTCTATATTTTTCGAGTGTGAAGTAGCATTGACGATGTATAGTGCAGTGGACTTGTCGTAGGTTAACTGGAACACATCGGCGAATTGGTCGCATATCGCCTGAGGTAGCCATAGGTAGGGCAGAGTGGAGTCAATGACGGCAGAAAACCCGCCCGTGGGCTGGGTTAGGGAAACCACGTTCGACTGGTCATTGGGTGTAACTTCGATTGATTGAACACCGACAACGAGTGAATTATTGGTGGTAGGCATATCTATCGTAACGCCATGGGTATTAAATCGGGATTGATCGTAACCTCCTAAGACTAAGCTTGCTAGAACACCTTTGCTGTTGTTACCTAGAAATCATTAGCAACCGCAATAATGACTTGAAATGACCATTGCATATTAATCCCTTGATCGATGCTAACACATATTCATCGACAAGAGGCGCGGTCTAGAAACTGTACATGAGACAATGAAGTAGTACATATGGACATCAAGCCAAGCAAATGCAATAGACAGTAACTCACGATAATAGGCGCCTGCCGTGTAACCATACGACAAGCTTGGTATTTGATTTGAAGCGTTGTAATCGGCAAGAAAGGTGTTTTTGGGTCCCCCTCCATAATCCACTGGCCGGACCGCTAAACCAAAAGAACCCATGAAGAAGTCCTTGGTATTGATCTCGGCGACCAGTTGCTGGGGTAGCTGAAGAGAGTTTTTTGAGTCGGGTCCTAGACCAACGGTGTCAAAGCCGTAGGAGCCATTTGGATTCGAGTCCGGGGTTAGATCCGGGAAAAAGGGTAGGGACGGCAAGTTGTAGAGGCCGGCTTCCTGCCAGCTTGTGGATGAAGAGGCTTCAAATCCAAGATCTTGTCTTGACTGGAATGGCAGAACTCCACGATTAACGGCGCACTTTGTCTGGTCTGGATATGTACACCAATTGGCTTGCAGAGGGACCAGAATTACAGACCCAGAGGTGGAGATGAGGATCTTGAAGTTTTGTCCAGTAATAGATTGGCCATCGGAGCCAACATTGATAACGAACGTCGACCAGGAGCCATCGTTGCCGTCAAAGTCTCCACTAGGAGCAAATGAGTAGGGTAACAAGAGAGTGGTCGTGTTCTGGGTTGAGTTTTGGAGGGACATGGTGGAGGAGAAGCATGGCGGATTTGGAGGGAAAAAGAGAGAGCATGCAAGCAGGAGTTAAGGCCTGCGGTCACATAGCTGGAGACGGAAGCATAGCCTAGCTTTGGGGGCAGGATGATAGCTCAAGAAAATGCGGCTGGAATGCTAGAACAGATGAATAAAAGGAATGCTATAAAGCACGTAAGCTAGCATATCACATGTGGAAGAGGCAGCGGGAGCTGTAGGCTGAGCAGCTATCTAATTCTGGACTGTGTGTCGAGCCACAAGTTTGCCCCGCCCGCATCCCCGAAGGGTGGGGTTTGGAGCTCATAGGCACGATGTGCAGGTTGTGGGAGGCACAAGCCATATCACCTGCGGCTGGTCTCTGCCGTGAGTGGATTGCGATGGGCTGCCGCGTTGGAGGCACAGCGATGGCGAGGTGGGGATGCATATGTGGTGTGGAGAGGAATATCGCTCAGTAGTGGCGGGCACATGTCGTGAACTCAGGTGCGCCGGACATGGCTTAGCCTGGTTTGCTGGTCTAGCTCATTGGCGGCAAGAGTCAGGGATCGTTCCGTCCCGATGGTGAGGCCTTGCCAAGCCCCGTGTGTTCTCTCGCCGCTCGGCAAACCGACCTCTTACACATCATCGGGCAGCATCAACGTGTGAATCTGATCCAACCATCAGCCCCCAATATCTCTGTGGCCCCCAAAGAAACACGGGCAGCCATAATAAGCCCGGAGCTGCATCCATCCTCCACGTCAACACCTTCGTAACAATGCACCCAGCTAGCGTTCTCGGGTTGCTGCATCAACTCGACTTCGCAGCCAAGCAGCCTTCTCCAACTCACCTCGGATGCCTTCGTCCCCCACGTCCATAGTGCTGCTCGGGATGCTCGTTCTTCTGGGTTCGTCACGTCAGCTAAACACCCCCGCTAGCCTTCTCAACGTCTGGCGGGGTCATGGGCAACGCCCCTGCCAATCTCCCTACCAGGTCTAGTGAGGCTGTATGTCTGCCCTCATCGAGCTCTGGGCCTATTCATCAATGCCATCGAGAACCAATTCGCCTTGTGTAAGCTACATGCTCCTCCCTGCCGGACCTCCGCTTTGGCGCCCATTCCCGAGGATGGGACGGTATCATCGTCCTCATGGCTGAAGCCTTTGCCAAAGGCGGCCAGGTTCCGCTCAAGGCAACTCAATTGGTCACTGCTTTTTGCACCTCTTCCAACTCTTCCAGCTCTTCCAGCTCTTGGAGCCTTGTCATGCCTTTCATTGCTCTTATACCCTGCGCTTTGCTCTTCGTTGTTTAGGTTTGGAGACCCAATTCATCTCTCCAGCCTTGTGTAAGTTAACTGTCTCTTTTAATCGTGTGTAGCCTTGTGTCAATCCCCCTGGCCTTGAGTGTCAAGCCTCGATCTCTGTTTACTCTCTGTGTCACCCAGGGCGTAATTCCTGTACAACTGTCGAACCAATTCATAAGTGTCCATATCGATTGCACAATTTCCTCCATGCGCCTCATCACGTGTTTCAGACTAACCCAGCTCATCTTCAGTCTTCGGCCCCCTCGGCGACTCGTTAAGCCGACATGGGCATTCTTTCGTTCCCGATGCTTTGTATTCTGACAATTCTCGCCTTTCTCGGCGGAGTGACGGGCAACAACGTTTCCATAGGAACCCTACAGCCTTCTACCTCATCGTCCTGGATACCGACATCAGCACCCCCTCCAACTTGTGCAGCACAAACAATCACTCTAGAGCACACAGTCACATGTACCGAAACACAAACCTCGACATGCACTGAATATCGTACGAAAACGTCCACGTGTACTGAATATAAGACGAAAACGACAACATGTACCGAGTATTTCTGGAATACAACCACCGTCTACGCAACTCTGACCGATTATCGGACGAGCATCTTCACTACGGTTTCTACTGATCTAGAATTCAGTACTAAATACGAGACTGTTCCAACTATCATTTACTCGGTATGTCGCCTCACCTGAGCTCCTTTATCAGGATCTCGATGCTGACATCTCAGACCGATTACTTAACCAGCATTTTGACTACTGTTTCCACAGACCTGGAATATAGTACAAAATATGAGACTGTTCCAACCGTTATTTATTCGGTAAGTCGCTCTATCCATGCTCTTTGCTAAAGGCATGAATGCTGATATCTCAGACCGATTATGTGACAAGCGTTTTGACCACTGTTTCCACGGATCTAGAATATAGCTATATCTACTCCACTGAGGTAAGCTATATCTATTTCTAAGCATTTGCAAATCGGTTATATATTTCATGGGCCTAAGAAGCTGTGCATGCCCGCTCTTAGCAAGTTGAGCGTCGTATGTCGAGCTTATCCGAGCTCTGGAATAACACTTGAAGGGCCAACTCCGCATTGAGGGCATCACTTATATCATGCCTTTCTCGTCCAAGATTTGGACTAGGAGACAATAGGCTTATACCTAGAGTCATGAAATACTCTACATACGGTGCTTTCATTCTGTCTTACCCATGCTAACTTCTCTAGACCGACATTAAAGTATGTTCCAGGCCTCCGATTATGGTCTCAAGGCCCCTCACCATCTAACTCGACCTCTAGACGGATTTCAAAACGGTACCATCATACATCTACTCGACCGAGGTATGCGTCAACCACAATACCCTCTCTATTTTAAATTTACATGCTAACTTTCTAAGACTGATATTGAAGTATGTCCCAAATCCTTCAACTATGAAACTACGCCCTCTAACCTAATATTCAGACCGATTTCAAGACGGTACCCTCATATATTTACTCGACTGAGGTATGCGTCATTTACACCACCTAACATGGCTCTTCTTTAAGCAAGCTAACTTTTATAGACTGATATTGAAGTATGCATCAGACCTCATAACTACAGAAATCGCTTCCCTAACTCAGTTCTTAGACGGATTTCGTGACGGTGCCATCATATGTTTATTCGACTGAGGTACGTATTGATTACAGAACTTACTATGCTAAGTTTCTACACATGCTGACTCTTCTCAGACTGATATTGAAGTATGTTCATCCTTGAAACCACGATGTTTTCTCAACTAATGTACTCTTGAGACGGACTTCGTGACAGTGTCCTCCTATATCTATTCTACCGAGGTTTGAGTCTCTTATCCTCATGCATGATAGTAATTGGCTAAGAACACGACATAGATTGATACTGTTCCAACGTACATTTATTCGACAGAGGTATTTGTTGACACTCATTTCGGGAATTTCCGCTGTGCTAATATGTCTTCAAGACGGACTTCGTGACTGTTTCATCCTATGTGTATTCCACCGAGGTACGGATCCCCGACTTTCGATATAGAAGATGAAGCTCAGTTTTAACCACAGATCGATACGGTCCCCACGTACATTTACTCCACAGAGGTATTTGTTATAACCCGTTTCGAAGTTCTAACCGTACTAAAATGTATCCAAGACCGACTTCGTGACTGTCCCATCATATGTATTTTCTACCGAGGTACGGGGCTCCTCCATTCGCTGCGGAATTTTAAACTCACTTGTAGCCACAGATCGATACGGTCCCAACGTATATATATTCCACAGAGGTAGTTTTTAGCTCAATTCGGAATTCTGACCTTGCTAATTTACCTTTAGACGGATTTTGTGACCGTCCCATCATACGTCTATTCTACGGAGGTAAGCGTTATGTACTGTCTTACAACCAATGAGAATGAATGTGAGCTAACTTATTGCCACAGATCGATTATTCCACAGAGGTACTCCTTCAATCAAATTGCGTTCTGAGTCCCTACTAATGTGTCACGAAGACGGATTATGTGACGGTGCCGTCGTACATTTACTCTACCGAGGTATTTCACCTACTTAAAGTTGCCAAACCAATGCGAAGGCTGATTCGGTATATAGATTGATACTGTTCCAACGTATATTTACTCAACAGAGGTAAAGAAACCCACTATCCTTGTAATTGCCACGCTAAAACGTCTTCAGATTAATACTGTTCCTACATATATCACGGAGGTCAGTTATTCTCATAGAATAGTGTCACGACGATCATGACTCATCAACGTCTTGCCTACCAATTCCACCAAATTCATCCATATAACATATAAGTTTGGGTTCGGATGCAAAGACTAATTTACATTGCAGACTATCCCCACGACCATTGAAGAAACTATCACCACAGCTTTATCGTTCTTTTACACCACGACATCGATTAGCGTGACAACTTATTCGACGACACTGACGCAAATCATAATCTACACGACAACGGCTTCAGGAAGTATCGTGACCGTCGTTTCGACAAGCTTTGTGCCAACCGTAATAACGTCGACTTTGACGCAAACGCTCACGATAGCAACGCCGAGTCCCAGCCCATTTACTATCGAGACACCAGGACCTACCTCTGTTCTTACGATCGAAACTCCAGGCCCTACCTCGATCGAAACGGTCGAAACACCTGGCCCAACTTCCTTTATTACGATAACTAGCATTTCTGTGACAACTCTCACGCTTTCCGCTTCAACGATTACGACGACTCAAACGGTAACGGAATCTGGATCGACTCGCACGATTATCAGTACTTCAGTCGTTCCTCCGACTACGATAGTATCAACGCTGACCTCCCTGATCACGACGCCCGGACCAACTTCCTTCATCACTCTTACGAGCACTTTTGTAACGACTTTAACGCTATCGGGTTCGACAGTCACGACTACTCAAACTATAACTGAATCTGGATCGACCCGCACGGTCATTTCTACTTCAGTCGCCCCTCCAACCACGATATTGTCTACTCTGACTTCCGTCGTTACGACCCCGGGCCCCATTTCTATCCAAACCGTCCCGGGCCCGACTTCCTTCATTACCCTTACTAGCACTTTTGTCACAACTTTAACTCTATCCGCATCCACGATCACCACGACTCAAACTCTGACTGAATCTGGATCGACTCGCACGGTTATTTCCACTTCAGTCGTTCCTCCAAGCACTATCACATCTACTCTGATTTCACTAATTACGACCCCTGGCCCCACTTCCATTCAGACTGTCCCCGGCCCGACGTCCTTCGTAACAGTTTTGAGTACTTTTGTAACAACACTAATTGTACCTCCGTCCACGATCACGACTGTACAGACTATTACGCAGTCGGGCTCAACGCAAACAATCACTACGACTTCAGTTGTCCCGCCGATTACAATTACATCGTCTTTCACCTCCCTAGTGATTATTCCTGGGCCAACAAGCATATTTACTAGCCCTGTCACACTTCCAGGGTCTACTAGGACTATCATTCAGACAACCGTGACCACATTTTTTGTAACTCAAACTCTACCCCCGCAGACGATACCCGTCACATCGACAGTAACCGAAGGGGGCTCAACTCAAACGATCACTACGATTTCGATAGTCTCAGCGACCACGATCGTGTCCATATCGGTGTCGACTTTGACGATTACTTCTCTTTCCGTTGAAACGCTTCCAGTCACGCAGGTCATCACTCAACTCTTACCTACTACGATTGTCTCTGTTGAGACGGTCGCTCCTAGTGGACCTGGCTCTTCTGGCTCTTCTGGAGTCGGCTCTATTGGAACTCAGGGCTCTACTGGAGTCGGCTCTATTGGAACTCAGGGCTCTACTGGAATTGGCTCGACTGGAATTGGCTCGACTGGAATTGGCTCGACTGGACCTAGCACTACTGGACCCAGCTCTTCTGGAATCGCCTCCTCTATATCATGTTCAAGTGCCTGCCATGTTGATGTGACTGCTACTGAGGTTGCCTATCCCGGCAGTGTCTCAGTGATCACTGTTTCTGTTCCAATCACGAAAGTAATTGTTACGGTATCGTCGCTCCCTGGTGGTGGCTTCGCTACAATTGGCTCAGCGACTACCACTCAGCCGTTACCCAGCCAAACGTCTTTCTTAACATGGGTCTTTGATTCAGTGACCATGTAAGTTTACTACAAAATCAGGCTTTGCAGATAGGTTGACATTCCACAGGACATGGCCGACTACCTATATCGCATACGAGCAATTCAGTCACATCACCGTCCGGCCCGTAGCCACTGGATGTGATACATCAACCGGAACGCTACGTCTACCAGCCACAACCGACCCATCATCTTTCGTCTTTCCGACAGCGAGCGTCACTGAGCCAGGGTCGCCCCCGACGGCTCTCATCAGTTATCTCAACGGTTTATCCACAGTGATCGAACAGCTTGGCGGCCCAATTGGGTCATCCTGCGATCCCATTATTCGGGGGACCCACACTGCAAGTACCAGTACCCTAGGCCCAACGATTTATATCACCACCGTGTCTCAATTAGAGGCCGTAACTACCACGACTACGGCACAATACGATTTTGCAACTTCTCAAGTCCCGCCTCCTCCTCCGCTAGTTACAACAGCTCAAGGACAGTCACAGAGCAGCAATGGTGGCGGCACTAACCCGCAAACTAGCAATCCTCCGCCGCCACCACCACATAGCAGCATCCCTTCGAGCAGCGTCGTACAGAGCAGTTCCCCTCCGAGCAGCGCTCCTGCGCCGGGTACGTCTTCAGCTCTTTCTCAACCATCATCAGTGGCAATCTCTTCCCTCGCCTCTTCTCCCACTCTCCCATCAACTCAACTCTCATCCGGCCTCATTTCATCCGGACTTGTGTCTTCAGGAGGTACATCATCACCACCCACTCCTCTCACTCCCATCTCGAGCACTATTCTAACTCTTTTGCGCCTTACAGGTACCTCGACACTGGTCGCTCCAGGCAGCACCGCCCTCTCAGGCACAAACACAAACGTCATCACGTCCAGGACCTCCTCACCACCGCCATCTCCCTCGTCTAGCTCTTCCTCAACCCTCTCCGGCAACGCTGCGGTGCGTGCTCGGGGAGAGATCGTATTTGGAGGCGTGGAGGGTTGGTTGCTTGGAGCGGCTGGGTTAGGACTCGGATGGGGGCTTTGATTGAAAAATCCGAGCTCGGGGGCGGAGTTTCTGGTTTTTTTTTTCCGGATACTATCCTTAATCGCATAATGTTTTATGAGGTGTTTGGATTGGGAGATGAAAATGAGATGAAAATGGGTAATGGTTTGCATATTGGCGCCTTTGGATGTTGATCGGATCGGGTCATTATTTGGGGTCTATTCACTCACGTCTCCAGAAAGTAATGGCTGTTAATTTGATCTTGGTTGCGCTATCCATTCTACATGACACGCATGGCCAAATTCCCTCATTCATCTCGCATAACCTTTGAATCCCTTGACATGTTTGGTTCGGAAGCATCAGATACCTTTTTTTATTCGCCAAGCAATGCAGCTTTTAACCTCGCCTACCCGCAATCTCATCCTAGAAATCTACCATTTGCGGCGTGTTTCCAACAGAAAACAACCGACTCATTTCGAAAGGAAGCATTTCTTCTTATCTTTTGACGGCCAACCAGTCGTTGGTTTCATGCCACATCTGCTTATCCTTGATCAGATCACCGGAAGATTTGACGCCGGCATATACCTAGTCATGCAGTCAGCAAGCTGTATGAATGAAACATGAGGCCTTCCGGTTTGAAACTTACAGCATCCCACAATTTGAACGCGACTTCCAAATCGGAGATCAGATCTTGACACTGCGGGAAGTAGCGAGAGGATGCCGTCTCCTTGACCGTAGCCTTCGCTTCCTTGGAGGTTGGGTCAGGTTGAACAAGTAGTTCATCCAGGTAAGATTTGACGGCAATTCCAAGAGCGCATGTATTTGGCAGGAGGAATGGCAATCTGTGACAAGATCAGTAAAGTCATGCTTTTGAAATGGTCATAGATGTATCTTACTGCATGCCCAATTGATAGGGGTCTTGCAAATCACGCTTCGCATCACCATTCAGCAGAAGCGCTGTCAAGCTCACTTCAGCGACATCGCGTAGACTGCTACGCACAACATTCACCATCGAGTGGTATGCCAACAAATGCCTGCTGAGCGGGCCAGTAAAGCCAATGGGCTTGTGATTGAGATTGCCAAGGCAGGCTACGCGCGAGACCAGGAGATTGTTCCTGCGATCGGTTTCTAAAATGCGTCAATTAGAGTTTACTCGTCAAAGCACTTCATTTATTCGGTACTTACCTGATCCGCGCATCGGAGCTCCGCCATAAGTATTGAACATATTTTGCGAGTTGAGAAGGCCAAGGCGGATCATTTCGACCGCTAGAAGGGCTGATTCCTCGAGTTGGGAATGTCCATGGAGTGCCGCCATAGTCGTCGCAAGGACCTCACCCCACGGAGTCAGCTTGTGATTCACGTCAACATACTCGCGCAAAGCGAGGAATCGCCAAACTGAATTGCATAAGATCTCGTTGTTTGTCGATAGCGTCTGGGAGAGTCAGCGCATGATCCCATAAGGAGTTACCGGCTTGCACCAACATTCTTTGGATCCCTGGCAATCATTGTTTTAGCAGCAAATTTAGGGTCTTTGAGGCATGTAATAGCTGCACCAAGCATTCCTCCCTAGTACGATATTAGCTTCGGCCAAAGCAAAGGAGAAAGTTTCGAACCTGAGCCTTAGCAAATGCATCCTTGAAGCTATCCTCTTTCACGTGCCACTTCTCCACTAACGGACGAGGATCATTCAGGTCTCTCATGCTAATGCTGCTCGTGTAGGGCTTTCCCTGTCCATCATTAAACCAGCATTTCAAGGTCATGTCCTTGTGCTGATAGAAGCGGTGGAGAGGATGTGATAGTAAAGCGATGGCTGAGGTTCTTAGTGGAGTAAGCTTGGAGCTCACAAGCTTCTTGTACTCTTCCGAGTCACCACCGTCCAAGGGCTGGATCTCTATTATTTCGCCAGAAGTGCGCCAATTGAGAACGCGAGGGCCGACTATGCCTTTGGACAAGTAATAGTATATCTCATCCGGTAGGCGCTGCGCAATGAACTCATGGACATCATTGGGGGCATGTATCTGGTCCAACGGTTCCACCTTACCTTGAATGGTGAGAACAGGATGATGCTTGACGGCAAGCCGGGCCTTTTTATATTTATCCAGATAGTTTATCGCTCGGAATTTTGGGTCATCCTGATAGTGTTGACAGACGGTGAAACCGCTGCGACCTGTAGTCATAATAGCTTCGATGGCGCCGAGTGGTTTGAGCACCTTCGACCTTGATGCTCCTTCTAGGTGAGGGAGAGTCGGGAGGAAGTATGTTCCTGCCAGTATGCAAGCATCAACGAACATATCTTCAGAGATGTCACCGTTTCCGGCAAACCTCTTCAGATCTGCAAGGCACTTCTCACGCTTGATACATTTCATTTCCCCATTCTCCAAGTCCCAAGCTGTAATGAATTTGTCGCAATCGAAAAGGAGGAGTTCAGAAGATCCAGCAATAGCTTGGATCTGCCCGCGGCAGTGTTTCTCAAGGTACGCTAGCTTTAAGCAAGTCAGCCATAAGTTGTATATTATTTGCAAAGTGTTCGCTACCTGTGCCCACGCGCTATAAGGAGCAACCTGGAATGAAATCTTGAGGGTGTTCAATGTCGATTGGAGAGCGCGAAACAGGTCCTCTGGTTTGACGGAATCTAGTTATAAATCAGTTATACTGAAGTATCTGAAGGAATTGGTTATTCCCATACTTGACTCGCCAAACTTAGCAACAGCTTGGTCCGCTTCATGATGGTTGTAAAGCTCCCAAGCAGTCCCATTTATTTCTGCAGCCTCGCGAGACTGGCGAAAAGCATCCTCCTCTTTCCCGAAATTCAAGCCGCTGAATATAAAGAGCGGAGTGATTTTATACGCCCTAAACTTCTCAATATCCGATTCAATGTGATGCCTCATACCGAGAGGAAGACCGCCGAGGGCTGGCAGCAGTGGCTCTTTCCATTGTGGATGGTTCAGGATGCGGGTATTGATATAGTCAGCAGCTTCGATAGCCACTGTGCAACCGCCCAGTTCCTCCAAACTCGATGTCTCCCCAAGGTTGTTGTTCCAGCTCTCAAAGTCTCGAATCATTGCGAAGGGTAGGGCTCAAGGAGCGCAGGAAAACACAGCCTGGAGGGAAATGTGAGTGAGAAAATTCGAAGGTGAAGGAGGGCCTTAGAGTCAGTTATACCGGCTCAAGGGTTCTGAGAGCTTGCATGGGCTGTTGAGAGACTGCCCAATGACTGAATGGCTTGGTGTTCGGAAACTCACAGCATTTCCAGAGGTTGAGCTTCACTTTGTGTCTTGGCGCGTTGCGAGGGTTCTGTGGCTGGTGTGTGGGTGTGGCTGGTGTGGCGCCCGCCGGAAGCTACTGTTCATCCTTCCGCCGATTAGGAGACCTGAGATAAACTACACACCAACGCTCATTCGGATCCTAGCTGAGTCCAAAGGGATTTTATACATCTCGTCCTTGTAGCTGGCACTGACGAAAGCCCGGGAGTCTATTTCAAAAGCTCGATATTAGCGCATCTGACGCCAGCACTGAATCCTTATCGGATATCTTCGGTTCTTTCTTTGACTCCTTTCCCTTTTCCTTCTCCTTTTCCTTTTAATTCTATATTCTCATTATGCCTCACTCAGAAAGCAACGAAGCTGCTATTCCTGTCATAGACATCTCTTCTCCCTCTCCAGATGTTGCGCAGAAGATCCTCCGAGCGGCATCCACTTTTGGTTTCCTCTTTATCAAGAATGATGGAATTGATATACCTCCAAAAGACATCCAATCAATGTTTGATTTAGTAAGACTCATAATGAGGTAGCAGTATTGTGCAGTATGCCTAACTTCTATCAAAGTCTCGTACATTTTTCAACTCCCCAACAGAGGTAAAGGAAGAATGCTCCATTCATACGGCTAAGTCAGGGAAGAATCATGGGTATTTATCAATGCATACCGAAACTCTTGACCCAGCGAAGCAGAAGGTATAGTGCACCTTTATTATGCCTCCCCAATCCAAAACAGATGCTGATCTAATATCAGCAAGGAGACTTCAAAGAGTGAGCGAGTGTTTTTCTAACTCGTTCACACCTGTCGCGCTCCTAGTCATCAGCAACTGAGCATCAGAACCAGGGGCTTCAACATAGGCGAATTCGTCAATGGAAAAGCAAATCAGCCCCTCCCAGCACCTCTCGCCGCAGAAGAATCCCGCATCGACCGTTTCCAGAGTCAATGCCATACCCTCTGCAACAAAATCCTTCAACTCGTTGCCACAGCTCTCGATATCCCCGGATCTGAAGGCGGAAAGGACTGGTTTTCGCACCGCCATGATCAGAGCAGAGGACCATCTGGAAGCATATTTCGTTTGCTTTATGTACGTTCACTGTGATTCTCTTGTACTGCTTAACTAAAAAGGCACTATTTTTTGTTCACTTCATCAGCCACTATACTTACGCCAGAGTTCTGACTCCCAAATTCACTACACGCTAATTACCTACCTTCCAGTACCCATCCATCTCCATCCCAGAAGGAGAAACAGACATCCGAGCCGGCGCCCATTCCGACTACGGCAGGTAAGTTCAATTCAACAGCCACCAGCAGCCTCGAGTAAAGGGCATCCAACACCCCGGCTTATTCAAACCCAGCATAACCCTCCTCTTCCAGCTCCCCGGCCAACCGGGCCTCGAAATCCTCACCCCCTCCAACACCTGGTCCCCCATCCCCATAAACCCGACCTCCCTCCCCACACCCCCGATCCTCGTAAACATAGGCGACCTTCTCTCCTACTGGACAAAGGGGCTTTTAAAATCAACCGTCCATCGCGTCATCTTCCCTTCCCATGGACAGGGAGCTAGCATGAGCGAAGAGAGATACTCCATCGTGTATTTCTGCCATCCGCTCGACGAAGCTGCATTAGAACCCGTGCCTAGTAAGATGGTGAGCGGGTTCAGGAGTAAAGAAGGAGAAATGCAGAAATTGAAGGTCGGGTATGGGGGTGGGGCGGGGGAGGCTGTTTTGAGTGCTAAGGAGCATTTGGATAGGAGGTTAGCTGCTACATACGGTGGCTTAAAAGACTAACAGAGATCAAAAAGACAAGAACCTTTTTTTGTGGTAGGGGCTAAGCTTTGCGAGATTCACAACTTTATTGTTTGCAGTGCGTGAGATTGGTCGGAATACGGGTCCGGGGGCACACTCTTGGCAGGCACGTATCCACGCCTAGTATCTCATTTTTGTATTTTGATATTTCGAGTCGTAGGTGATGAGGTACTTGGCGCATCATTGATCCAATTCTTATCATCATCTAACAATATCAAGCCGAAGTCGGCGAGTATACCGTTGAAGGATCTTCGTTTTTCTCTCCTTATCGTCACGGTGCATGATAGCTTCAATGTCTCGATATCTGCTCTGGCTTCTCGAGTGGGAATGCATTAGTCTAGTCGCCTTGAGGATCTACCACATAGCTCATCGGAGTGTCAAAGCATTGTACTTGTCTGGAATTGGGGCCTAGAAGGGGGAATCACGACTCCCTTCACCGTTTCTAAAGACATGGGCCATGGAGGAATGAGGATGTCGAGGTATTATCACATCAGCCTAGCTCGGTGACTTGAAGTAATGGGATAAGCGCGTTTAAGTAATTATAGATAAGAGCAGGGGCAGGACCACCATTTAGGCCCGCACGAAGTTCAGAAGTCGCGGTAGGTCAATACAGTGTAGTCGTTAGATCAAGCATTAGGATTTTCTGAAGAGTCGTAGGAATAAAAAATTGAGCACTGACTTGTAGAAGTCCTTTTGTATGTAGAAGTGGTGAATTTCTCGTGTATATGATTATTGAATTTCTAATCTCTGGATCTAAGGTATAACTATAAGATGGGGGTATCTTCCTCGCTCTAGCAACATACCACTCACAAAGTTGCATATACACACACAACATCATGCAAGGGACACAACTACAATCCTCATAATTTCCTTCTCCTTCCAACCCTCCCCGCTAGCCCCTCACTCACGACATCCTTGACAAGACCAATCGGTCCCACAACCCCCAACACTTCCTCAACCTTTCCACCCATCTGCCTAATCATCCTCTCCCTCGCCGCCTGTACTTCCGGTCCTTCATAAAGTAAAGACTGCGAGGGTTGATACTCTACAAGAGGGGACTTGCCTCTCCCCTCTGCATTCCCTTCCAAGTCAAAACTTTGTCCGGCCTTTGCATTCTGCATCTCATCGAGGGAATTCGTCCGCGAGGCAGCAGTCGATGGATCCGACATCCCTGACGTTGCTCTTCCAAGCCGATTACGACGTCGATATCGAGGGTTGTCGGGCAGCGCTGCGCCCAATACGGCTGCCGAAGCAGCTTTCTTCCGTGCGAGGAGGTCGGCGATAGTTGTGTTAAGGGATTCTTGGTGGGACTCGGACTCGGGTGGGATGACGGAATCGGGTGTTGGACGATTCTCTGGCGCGTGTGACGTGGAACGTGATTTAGAGGAGGCATCAGAGCCGGTGTCTGTTGTGTTTGAATTGGAGTTGGACTGGAGCGATGTGGTTGATGGGCGGCGAGGAGAATTTACTTCTGGCGCGAGTTCTTGAAGAGGTGTAGATGTGGATGCATGTGCGGATGTCGATGTCGATGCAGGTTCGGATTGATCGAACGAGATAGGTGTTTCGTTTTCGTCAAAGGAGTTGGGAGTTGGGTCATTTGAGAGTACCAAGTCCAATGTGTTTGCACGTTTGTTCTCATTTCTAACTTTTGGCAATGTCTTTCCCAGCTTCCGATGTGCAGCAGGCTTCTGCTGTTGGTTATGCTTCATTAGCTTTGCGCTGTCCTCTTCTGATAGGCGTGCTGTCGGGACTTCAGTGAATTCTTTTGTCGCTCTGGGAGCCCCGCGAGCTTTGATCTTGTTTATGAGATAATCGTCAAAAGGCTGCAATTCACCTGTTCTTAGGCAGTCCCAGAGCCAGTTCGAGGACACTGCTGGAATGTTTCGCTCTGTGACATATTGCACCTTCTCCGCATTGGGCGTTCTGGTATTGCATACCAAGACCGATGTTGTGGGCGTTAAGTATTCGTCGTAGCTAGCACCTATATTGTGTCAACCACAAAACTTTCTAAAAATGAAAATAACTCTTACCCATTAGTTTTACGGCTTTGGAGACTTGCAGTAACTCGATGCCTGCGAATGACGTTGTGCTAATGATCAGACCACTGAACCCTATCACTAATCAGCTGGTGGACCGAACGCGGGGTCTCACGACATACCATCAATCGTAAATTTTCTAAATGGTTGACCGAGAGTATACCCCGAGGCTTCTACGAGGGTTTTCCCGTGTAGACATTTCTCGACCCACCAATTTGTGACTTTGCTTAGCCTTCCCGAGGGTTCCGGTAGCGTCGGTAGGTCGGCCAAGGGCACATCATGCGGAAGGACGACGAAACCTTGTTGGAGATCATCAAGCAAAGTGTCTTCGAGCTCTGCAGCGACCCGGATCACCTCGGCTCCATTGTTCGACAGATGCTCACGCAAAATACCAGACTGAAATGTGAGACAAATACTGACAAAGGGTTAGAGGGCCACAAACCTTGACGTTATCAAAACCATGAACATAGACAACCCGTCCTTTGAAAATTCCTTCACATCTTTTTACAAGAAGGCTACGTGTTCGTGGTGGCTGATTGCCGGGCGCATCGACTTGGTGTTGTGCTTCGCTTTGATTGGCTTCAGAGATCGTTCTAGTCTCCTGTATCTCTGGATCTGCAGTTTCTATGTTCACCATGCTCTCATTCTGCCACTCATCGTCGTCGTTCCCATGCCTGATTGATCCTCCGGCAGTTATATCAGCCCATATCGATTCATTTTGGCTTCCCAACTTTGAACTTGCCGAACGCCTTAATTTTCGTCGAGGATTTAATTCCGCAGCCGACTTGATCTGTTCGGCATCTCGAGCTCTCTTTCCCAAGACAATGGAGGTACTCGCATCCTCATTCACAGCCCCTTTACCAAGCTTCTCTCGCGGCAGTCTCGGATCATAAAACTCCTCTTCTAACGCCATCCTGCGCTTCAAGCTATCCTCAAGCCATTCCAACGCCACGACCTTAATCTTCCAGCTCATCGCATACTGGTATTTCTTGCCTGTAGGGGTCGCTGCAATGAGGTGGGTGACGGACTTGGTCAAATCGCCGTGGTATTCTGCACCGTTACGACTGATGCGCACTGAAATTTCATGTCTCTGATCGACTGTCCATTTTTAGTACTATACGGCTCTCGTGTTGAGTAGGATGTACATACGATCATCAAAGCCTGTGACGCAAATCCTCAGGCCTTGAAAAGTAGACATGCGATGTTCTTCAGCCAATGCAGCAACATCTGTGTCACCTCCTTCCAGCCACGATGAGCGGACAGCTTCTAGCCATTCGGGTGTGACTACCGTTACATCTGGCCGTTCCTTCGCAACGTACTTGTACTTCGGGGTGTCTATCTTGCCAACAAGGAGGTGTGTAACATCGGAGGTGAGATCGAGTTTGTGAGTTGCGCCCATTTGACAAGCGACTTCCGCCAGTTTGGACTGTGAAGTCTCTTGTCAGCTTTCGATGATCGGTATTAGACAGGCTTTGACCTTACGCGCTCCTCTGGCGGAATTGCAGTGCAGCATAGTATGACACCGGCAAGGGGGAATTGGTCATTTCCTAGAGAAACATCAGCGCTGTTACAGTGATATGAAACACTCAATACATACCATGTTCCCCATTGTCAGGCATTGTTGAGAGGAGGTCTGGTGGTGATGAAGTCGTGTTTAGCTGTAGGTAGTCGCGTCCTTCGAGATCACCAGTTGGCGCGTCTCGATTGCGGGGACCGTTCACGTGACCCGCCTAAGATTGGAACAAAGCTTAAACTCTCCTCGCCCAAGCCTTGCGCACGCTCATGGTGTGAAACGAATTCGTCGCCACAACAAGGTACATGTTGCGAAGTGGTGTCTCCAATCTTAACGGTGACGGCATATCCAGTGTGGACTCAAACCTGTCAGATGAAGGCAAAAAAGGCATCTCCTGGTCAAGATGGAATAATCTCGGACAGTTAGGTTTGGCCAGTGACAAAACCCTCATGTTGTCGATCCCCGGACCGTTTCCATCCGCGGAAATGGGGCATGGCCGAATGCAGACCCCCCGTTACAGATCATTACGCGATCTGGTCGATATCTCAACGGGAATAATTCGCTTGTTTGATGGTCATGAGTGCTTCCGTCTGCCTCACCCGCCCGGGCGCCATGTGCCTTGGAAACACTCCTCCTTACCTGGGCCGTGATACCTCTTGCATGCTCCCTACATGAACGCCATCGTCTGACCTGGAACTGACTTGTTGCGGCCCGGAAGTGAGACGGACTGCAGTCTCTTCTTCTTATCGAGGGCATCTCTCATGTCTCCTGCTTAGTCGGCTGTTGTAGTCAGCCGATGTCACTGTTTGATGTTGAAATTGAGAGAGAATTGCCCGACTGGGATGCACCGGTCCGAGACGGCTGGCGGAGCATGACCCCGCGCCAGAGACATAGCCTCCGTTGGATCCAGACCTGACTCGCATGCTTACGAGGAAGAAATAAGGCCCTGGGGGATTTCATCCGCTAGGCCTGAGAGGCCGAAGAGGCAGACAGGTAGATTGGATACGTGATGCCGAATAACCCGAAGCCGGATAGTCGTGATGATTTCAGCTAAGGCCGCTCTCGAAGACGTCGAGGCTGTGGCAGGTAGCGCCCACCAGAAACTTGATCGTGTTGCTGACATCATGGCGCGCTGCTTGCCCTCATTGACCAAACAGAAGAGGGCCAAAACATCGCATTTAACATCGCATTGCTTGTTAGATAGAATCCCTTCTGGCTTCTGTCGCCCAGCCGTCCCCATCCATCTCCCGCCGAGGCGATCGACCCCATTTAACTCTCCGCGTCATCCGTCTGGTGCGCGGCGCGAGGCCTTTCACGATCGTGCATTCTCTCGCGCTGCTATCCTTGTCTTGCCCTGGATCAAATCGTCCTATTGATCGTCAACGGCCACCTCCATTACATCCTGTTTTAACTGCGGTGAGCCCTGAAACCTTGTTGTTCAGCCAACGCAGCGCAAAAAGCAGGGCGACTCCGCAACTTCCGCCAACTTGGTGCTTGTCACCCTAGACACCGCTCCACATACAGTACCGTGGCATGTGCTTGCTCCTCTCCTTGAATCTCTGTCATGCTTGCTCATATTTCCTCACGCCATTCCTGTAAGTCGCTGTCTCATTTCCCTTGCCAGACGTGTGGTATGTATCCCTTTGTCCCGACCGCAAACTGTCGGTTACCCACACTCTCCCTTCCTGAACCATCTACGTGGATGACGGTTGTGCGCCTGCCCACCAGGAAGCCTGCCCTCATTTGCATATGACCTTTTATTAGTTCTACAAAGCCCTTTGTTGCTGCAGTCCTCCTTCTAGACCATTCACAATTGCTGGGCTTTCACCATCCGCTTACTGCTTCATGCTCTTCATCTTGACCTACGCTTACCGACTGCCTTCGCCATGACAGAGTATTTGCCCGTATATACCGACAGAGGACGATTACGTTACATACCTGAGAACATCCATCAGTGTCCTGACCCTCCCGGAAGTCTATTTCGACCCCGGAACCGAAGACCTCACCGAATCCACATTGCTCACGTTGCACCCGAAATCACCAAAAGCCGACGGCGAACCAGAAGTAAAGCTTCCATCATCGTCGAAAAGCTGGCGGGGCCTCGAGAGAACGCCAAACGCTTCCTTCGCTCCTTCATTGCTCCCCCAGATCAACAATTGAATTCGGCCTCAAACAGATCCTCAGTAATCAGCACCAGTGATTCTGTTGCCTCTCCTCCGGAAAGCAGGAGGTGGTCTTGGGCAGACAGTATGCGGACAAGTCCTCGCAACTCGGTTGTAGGCGGCGTTGCGCAAAGACCACCTTTGATCGAGTCTGTCCGCACGGATTCGGGACGATCTGGCAAAAGCATGGTGTCGAGTGTACGAAGCCTTCCAGAAGAGCGGCCTATAGCTTCTGGCAATGGTATTAATGTTGGAATATCTTTGGCTGAGCCGGTTCTGTTTTTGCAAGGTTTCGAACACACGGAGAATTCTGAGAGGAGTACGGCAATGCTTCGAGGAAGCTTACATTTAAAAGTCTCCAAGGCTTCGAAAGTCAAGGCGATCACTCTAAAATTTCGGGGCAAAGCAACCACTAAGTGGCCAGAAGGTAGGAATTATTCGATTCCAATGACTGCAAGTCTAACTGCTCCTATTAGGCATACCTCCTAAGAAGGTCGAGTTTGAGGAAACAGACACTATCATGAGCCACACATGGCCTTTCTTTAACGCTCAATTCCCGACCGCCGAGGCTGGCACCGGCGCCGATCATGTTGAAGTCCCGAAAGCTCCAGCTTCATCAAATCTTAATATTCCCAAAGGACGTGGATCTTTCGATATGTTTGCACGAGACTCCCCCAATTCGTCGTCGACAAATCTCAGTACCAAGGAACAGAAACGACTTTCTCTGCAAGTAAGTCAGTCACGAAGTTTTGGAAAGGGCGAATCTTCGACGAATGGACCCTCTGTCGCACAGAAAGGATACCGAGTGTTCAACCCAGGGGACTACTTGTACAATTTCGAGCTGCCACTGGATAGTCACCTACCTGAAACGATTGATGTGGAATTGGGATCTGTAAAATATGAACTTGAAGCAACCATCGAAAGGGCTGGAGCCTTCCGAGCGAATCTTGTCGGCACCAAGGACGTTACTCTCATACGTGCACCTGCGGAAGGATCTTTGGAGCAAGTGGAGCCCATTGCCATCAGCCGAAGTTGGGAAGACCAATTGCATTACGATATTGTCATCTCTGGAAAATCTTTTCCTCTCGGTGCTCAAGTACCAATTGCCTTTAAACTCACGCCATTGGCCAAAGTTCAGTGTCATAGGATCAAAGTGTTTGTCACGGAAAACATTGAGTATTTTTGCGCAAATAAACGTGTGCACAGGATGGAGCCAACTCGGAAAGTACAGCTGTTTGAGAAGCGAGCAGACGGGCCTCCAACAAGCACATTCCCTGGGAGTACGATGAGAATCATATCTGGAGGCGGGGTTCCTTATGACCAACGTGTTGCTGCTGCAAGAGGAGAGCAGGTCCAGGTGTCCGACCCCGGAAATCTCCTTGGTAATCTCCAAGGTGACACGAACATCGGCCCCACTGAGATGGAATTTAATGTCCAGTTGCCTAGCTGTTACCATATGAAAGAGAAGGAAAAGCAAGCAAAGCTGCATTTTGATACTACCTATCAGAACATTCAGGTGCATCACTGGATAAAAGTAAGTCCTCTCGGGGTTTGAACCACTAAATAAACAGTTTGTCTAACACAGAAGAATTAGATTGTAATGCGCCTCTCCAAGCCTGATACAAATGACCCCTCCAAACGGCGACATTTCGAAATCTCCATTGACTCGCCATTTCACATTCTGTCCTGCCAGGCAACGCAAGCGAATACTGCCCTTCCGGCTTACTCATCACCCGAGACGGCCAACGATGATACCAGAATGCCTGAGTGTGGCTGCCCAGGTGCTGCCGTTCGACGTAATTCCCCAACTTCATATGTCCCGACGCTCAACTCGTTGAACCGATCACGGGCAAATACTGTAGAGACCATTCCTAGCCCTGCGCTTGCACGCCCACAGCAGGCGCACATTGGAGGACCCATCGACACAAGCGTCCAAAGACCGATTCATCTATTACGAGCTCCGTCTTTTAACCCCCCAGCTTTCGAAGACGAAGAACCACCACCACCACTAGAAACACCTCCACCTGAGTACGACAGTATTGCTTCACCTACATCGGGACTAGCAGACTACTTCTCTCGGTTATCAGATGCGTATGACGAAGATAGTGAAGGTGAAATCGGAGGTTCTCGCCGGGTAGAAATTCCTCTTACTCCGGGGAGCCGTGTGAACAGTAGGAGTATGGATGAACGCAGGACATGGCTGCCAGTCGGACATTCATGAGCCGAATCAAATTGACAGATCTCAAAATGGGTTTCATGACGTACGGAACAATTTCAGAATATGGCACTTAGATGGTTTCCACCGCGATGAAGCGGCACTGGTGTATGGATGAAAGCTTTTAGGCATGCAAAAAAACCCACGGGCATTTCAAGGCCCAACTTGCATCGAGGCTATCTTGGGCGGCGTTTCCTGGAAAGGCTTCATTTCATGTTTAGTTTGCTTTTGGGCATCTACCAAATTTGGGTATTGAGCGCGGGCTTTTAGGTGGCGCGACAGTCACAGGGAACAGGTTGCATTTAAAGATTCCCCTAAATCGTACATACATGTACTGTACATATCTTACCTGCATCTAGCGGTGTTGACGACAAGTTTTTGAAAAAGACCCGAGAATCGCATTATACTTCTTACTCCGAACTTTCCATGGATGAGTCATGATTCGTTGTCTTTGGTGATGCAGAGAGGACGTGCATCCCATTCCAGCACATGACCCTGTCGGAAGAGCCTCCTCGGTGTTCCACGTAGTGGTACCGTGGTCCAATGATGCTCTTCCTGCAGCTTTGTTTCCTGTGTTCATGTCAGATGGACCCCACGTCCCACGCTGCCTGCTGTCCTCCCTTTGGTTACGTTTCTGATGCGGCTTGCAGCCATGCACGTGGTTGGCCCACTCCCATCTGTCGGGCCGTGATTAGAGAACGCCGGGCGGAGGAGGAGGAATGGAGTGTTTTAATCTCTTTGAGTTCTCGCAAAAGCACTGCGTTGCAAGGATGAATGATAAGAGCTAAAGCCAAGCACGATTGCTCCCTGCTGCAAAGAATTCGCGACTTGTTGAACCCGATTTAGACCGACCGTATATCTGGGCAAGGACGAGTGGCTTTCATGATTGGCTGTGATACGTAGGCCCAGCAGAAGCCAAGCACTACTAAAGTAACACCCGGCTGTCGAGCAGACGATAGGAAGAAGTATAAACTCGCCTTAGTCCCCCTCCCCCAATGTGTCTCTGGATCAATCGTAAGATTCCGCGCCGCTGTGATACACGAAGGTGCCGAGCGAAACAGACACGCTTCAATCGCAATTGTGGGTGCAATTGACCGTGCTTGGCAAAGAGGCGCACCAACAGCGCTTGCCTTTGACAATTTCACCTTTCAACTTCCGACCTGTTCCCGATGGTCTGTTGAGCCCGCCGAGCTTATCCCGACTCTCCAAGCTTTTTCAACCACCTTGGAAACCCCAAGGACTCAGAGGCCACACACTCTTGTTCGTTGTCCAAATTCCTGCACTGCATATGCCATTCACTGACTGCCTCGTCTAGTTCTAGCACTTACTCAAACAGCGAACACCCAGCCTCATCACCACTCTCTACGTGAACCTTCCGCCACAAGCTTTATATCGCCCGCCGGGGCTTTTGGGAGCGGCGACTGGGCGCGACCGAAACCTACATGCAGCGGATTGAGAATCTAGCTTTTCTGGCGAGCGGCGTACATTCAGGGATACTAGATCCCAGGTCCATACTCCTTCCTACATAAGGAAGCCACGCGATACCATACCCTCGCAAAAAACTAATTCAAAAGCCTTTCGTGCTATACATCCAACATAAAAATTTGCTACAATGGCCTGGGAACATCTCGCCGTCACAAGACCACACTTGGTCTACATCATCCTGGGTGGCTTCACCAGCTTGTTCATGTTGTGCTCGTCTGTTATTAAGGAGCAATTGTACATTGGTGAAGCTACAGTGGCGACAATATGCGGCATCATATTCGGACCGCATGCCGCAAACCTCATTAACCCTCTCGACTGGGGAAACACTGATTTGATTACCTTGGAATTTTCTCGCATTGTATTGGTAGTACAATGTTTCGCCGTCGGCGTCGAACTGCCTCGCGCATACATGGAGAAACACTGGAAGTCCGTCACATTCCTCTTGATACCGGTCATGACGTTTGGATGGCTCATCACAAGCCTTTTCATTTGGTGGATGTTTGGGTCACACCTGGACTGGTTGGACAGCCTCTGTGTTGCAGCTTGTGTCACAGCTACTGACCCTGTCCTGGCCTCTTCCGTCGTCGGTAAAGGAAAATTTGCAAAGCGCGTACCAAAACATTTGAGAGATTTGTTGTCCGCAGAATCTGGATGTAATGATGGCATGGCTTTCCCATTCATCTACCTCGCGGTCTATCTAATCCGCTATCGACCGGATGCCAAGGCGGTCTCGCTGCATTGGTTCTGTTATACCATCCTTTACGAGTGCATATTTGGCTGTATCTATGGTGTATTGGTTGGTTATGCTGCCAGACGTGCTATCCGTGCCGCGCACGAAAGAGATCTCATTGATCGAGAGAGCTTCCTGGTGTTCTATTTCGTCCTTGCCCTCTTTTGCGCTGGTTCTGGCAGTATTCTTGGCATCGACGATTTGCTCGTCGGGTTTGCCTGTGGTGTCGGATTTTCGAACGATGGATGGTTTCTCGAGAAGACGGAGGAGGCTCACGTTTCCAACGTCATTGACTTGCTGATCAATTTAGCATTTTTCGTGTATTTCGGGACTATTATCCCTTGGGAACAATTCAATGCCCCCGTCATTGGCATTGAACCCTGGCGCCTTGTGGTCGTCGGAATCTTTGTTCTGTTATTCCGCCGAATACCTATCATGATGGCTCTCAAACCTGTCATACCAGACATCAAAACATGGCGCGAGGCCTTGTTTGCTGGACATTTTGGTCCCATTGGCGTGGGAGCCATCTTTGTAGCTATCATGGCTCGGGCAGAATTGGAAACGGAATCGACAACTCCATTGGCTGATCTTCCAGAGCCGGGCTTCGAACATCGCAACATCATCGAAATGATCTGGCCTATAACAACCTTCCTTGTCATCTGCAGCATCATTGTACATGGCAGTTCAATCGCTGTTTTCACGCTTGGAAAACACATCAATACGCTGACGATATCATTGTCATACACGCAAGCGAACGAAGAGGGACCGACTTGGATGGATCGCTTACCGCGAATTCAATCACGCTCAAAATCGTCCATGTCCCTGCGCCGACCTTCGGAATCTTCACTTGACGAGAAGGAGATCTCAGGATCTGGCCTTCTCCCACCGATTGGTCTTCCCGGCCAATTCTTGCGCCGTCAAAAAGAGGAGGAAAGCTCGAGTAGGGCAAGCTCTGTTCGCCCGTCTGCTCGCCGTAGGAAGTGGGACGCTGGTCTCGGTCCTGGCGGACCTGTCTCCCAATCTGCAATTGCACCGGAGAGAAGGAATAGAGATCATGCAGATGTACCTTCGCCAGCTCAACAAGATTCAGATACAATAGCTGTCGGTAGCGACGAGTCACCTGAGAGTTCTCTGAAGAAAGAAAAGCGTGGTGGAGGTTCTCCGGAAGGGGAGATCTACGAGGAAGGTGACCAAACAATCATTGAGGATGAGGAAGGGAACGTACTCGAAGTCAGAGAGAGCCACGGCGAACATGGATCAGAACGACGAAAGCATGAGGTAGCAGAGCTGCGGCGACTGATGCGCGAAAAAGATGTAGAGCATGGTGTTGCACAGACCGAGCATGGTGGAGAGGTTGAAGAGGCGCCAGGAAAGGCAGTGGAAGCCATAAAAGAAGGGATTGAGCATCCCGGCAGTTCGTGGAAGGATAGGACGAAGCGCATGGGTAGAAGAAGACATACTGAAACGGACGAGATAGCACCACCCCCCAAAGCTCATAAACCAGAACCTAAGCGAGGACCGGCATTGGCGTATCAGTTTGGCAATACCATTATTGTGGAAGACGAGGACGGGGAAGTCATCAAAAAATACGACATTCCAGCTGCTCAGAATCGTCCAGCGGTCGACCGCATGTCATCTTTCGCAGCTCAAGGGGGCCGCACCATGCAGAGCTTGAAAAGAATGGGTACTTATGTGGGTATGGGGAAGCCTCATGAGTCTGACGAGCAGGCTGCTGGGCCTTCAGGTACCTCCGAAGTTACTCCTGAGGATCGCAAGAAGAAGCGGAGGAAGGACGAACCAGATGCTGATGACGATCAAATTCGCTTTACTGTGACTGCCGGTGGCCGTCGCATGTCGAAATTAGAATTCATCCAGCAAATGCAGCAACTGGATCCCAAAGCCCGCGCGCATCTAGTGGAGAACAGCGATGTACCCGAAGGTATTAAGCGCGAGGCTCGCAAAGACGCAAAAGAACACATAGCTAGAACGCGGGCGGCCTCATCCGCCAAAGTTCCACCCGTTGTTGGCGAGGCTGGCGAAGCGCAGATCCAAAAAACCGAAAGCCCAGATGGGAGAAGGAAGGGCCCGGAAGGACTGACACTAGTGGACAGCGATGAGGAAGATATTCCCTTCCATTCCATATCTGAGGATCTAGCGCATTACTCCATGGACCGTTCGCACCATGAGACAGCAGCACAACGACGCCGACGCCAAGCATCCCATCCCTTCCCCCGCGCAGACAACCCTACCGAAGCAGCAGATTCCGCAGACGACGAAGCTCCACCTGAAGAAACAGCCGCCGAGCGTCGTCGCCGTCTCGCCACCGTCTCTGGCTCCGAAGCACCGCCTCAGCAAGCTCCCCACCCCACGCACACCTCCCACGCACCCAAATCACACATGGATGAGGGCGAAACAGCCGCAGAACGTAAACGTCGTTTAGGCGCTATGGGTCTCTTGAAAGACGACTCTCCATCCTCGGATTCAGAAGAGGAGGAAACGGGTGATCCGATGGAGACGGGTCGCGGGACGCATCATCAATATAGTCCGACGCATAAGAAACAGCAGGAGGAGAGGCCTAGAGCGCCTGGGATTCGGTTCGCGGATCCACCGCCTAGAACGGACGATGCGGCGAGTACGGCGGGTGCGAGTGCGAGCGCGAGTGGTCCTGGTCCTGGTCCTGGTCCTGGTGCAGGGGGTGCAGGGAGTGCGGGAGGTGGAGGCAATACAGGGGGCACGGGGGGTGGAGGGGTCGGGAGTAGACTTAGATGGGGAGCGAACGTTCGACCGGGGAAGAAGTGATCGAAGGTATAGAGAGGGCATGTGGTAAAATTGCTTTTTTGTTAATATGTTGGGCGTTATAAGGGGGATCAACACATCTTTTTATCATGGGCAGGCATAATCCCCTTTTCTCCTTTCTTGGCCACTATCAACGGCAGCGGACGTTCAAGAAGACTTTTGTTATGTGAGCATTTTCAGGGGTGGGGGAAAATGGGTGGCTTTATCATATATTTTGATGTTGTGTGCATGGTGGACAGTATGCGTAGAATAGGATGGTATGGGAAGAGTATGAGAGATATGAGAACGAGGGATGTTTGTTGGTTCGGTTCATGTTCAAGTGACTTCTCGCCAGTTATACTAGCTGCTCATGTGAGGTATTCTGCTTCGGTGAACAAATGCCTTATAGGGGTAGCAACGAGGACGGGCGTTCGAAGGGTAGATCTCTGCTCTTGGATATCGAAGTTCAGGTTCAATCATCTTGGGGCTCGAGATTTAGCAATGCATTTTCTCATAGATGAACCTAATAAGAAGGGACCGAAGAAATATACCTGCTAGAAAAGCAGCCGGGCTGCGGAAAAACTATGAGCCGGCATGAACGTCTCGTCTCTCGCTCGATTGGGCAACGTACATGCAACATGCCAATCTATTACTTCGATCAGGCAAACTCTCGTCGTATCTCGGACTCCGTATATGTGGGCCTCAGTTTCCGTGACCCGATAGGCGCCATATTTAGACTCATGAGCTATAACACCACCCGCCTTCATGACTCCCCTAGGGCCATCGTAGATATCTCTTGACGATGACGGGTACGATACAGTTTGTTGCGTTTCGTCTCATCCTTCTTACATTCTATTCCATTTTTGCGAAATTCACTGTCATCAGTCCTTTTCCGTGCGCGATATGGATATGTTCTCGATTTCCAAAGGAGTTCCTAAATTATCCCCGATCACCGCATCATTTCTTTTTCTCTAAAACGTTCAACGTTCAGTTTTTGATTACTAATCCTAGTCTATGAGGTTTGTCTAAATCTTTAATATCTTCCATCCAGGTTTTCCTATGATTAAACGTCATGTGAGAAAGCAAGCACTGATTGTCACTCCTCCTTCCCACTCATCCAACAGCATGAGTATTTGCTTTCAGGAGTACGCGTGATCATGCTGGAGACTACCAGACATGCAAACGCACGTCAGCGGACCATCAAAAGAAGTCCACTGAAAGATTTGATTACGGTATCCAGAAAGCGGTTTTCCATATGCGTTTCTCTCCCGACTTCAAGCAAACAGCGTTTCTCTACTATAAACCATGGAAGAAACTGGGTCTTCCGCTCTCCTTGCTTTCTCTGAAAAACTCCGGAGACAATATTTCGTTTCTGAAGTGCCTCGCATATATCTCTCAGATGTCAGAGCAAGATACTACTCCAGTCGCCCAAAGCGCTGGCCCCAAGTCTACAACACCACTGGCAACTCAACTCGCCCCTGAAGCTTCTGCCATGAGTTCCCCATCTCCATTTGATCCAATCATTCACACCATCAACGAATACATCAAGGAACTGCCCCCTGATGCTGTTGCCAGGGAGGAGAACATTCTGGTTGCTAAGAAGGTTGTGGAAGTATTGCGGTCTGGCAGGGTGCTTCCAGGGGCACAGCTCGATAAATCCAAAGAGCTCAGGAGGCTATTTGGACCAAAGACACTAGCCAAATTTGCTCGCCCGAAGATTGTCGAGACCAACGTTTGGCTGAAACGTGTATCTCCGAAAGACGCTCAGGAAATGATAATAGCCGACATGAAGGACGAAGAGGCAAGATGACCCTTTGATGTATGTTGTATCTCGGGTTGACCGTGTTGCAGGCTGTACTTTTCTTCCACCCCCGTAAATCTCCCGAAGAAGATGAGATAGCTGCGACTCAGCTCCTCGAAAATTGTTTATCATCCCGGCAAACCGGGACAGGATTCCTATCTAACGTGCCTTCTCCAAGTCTAGATGAATTGTACTGCATTGATCCCGACTTTACCGACAATCAATTGCGGAAGGCAGACTTTACTGCTAACATAGCCCCCCACTTGTGGCTTGTGGATTTGCACCACGGTAAGGTTTTTCTAAGTCTACCCTCACTTCCCCTTTCTAGACCATCTCACACAAGTAGATGTGGTGGCTAACTACATGAGTAGATGATGGGAACGTAATCAACACCTTACTGATCGGCCGAAAGCTCTGGTTCATCTTCCCGCCTACAAGCAACAATATCCGGAGAGTCATAGAAGCGTATCGGAGCACCTCTTCAGCACTTTTCTTCGACTATTATCCAACACTCGATAATGGAATTGTCCTCGTTCAGGAAGCCGGTGAAACGATATGGCTACCACCGAACTGCCCGCACGCCGTCTTCACTCTGGAAACGAGTATGCTTGGCGGATGCGAAGTTTACACCAAGCCGAAATTCCCAGCCCGAGTGGCATGTCTCCCTTTATACTTAGCCTACGAAGAGGGCGTGTGTTCAAATAGTATAAAAGAGAAGACAAAAAGAGCCAGAGAACTCTATGAGCATTTGGGAATGGTGTTGGAGGAAGGGGACGATGACCTATGCAGGACAACGTATAGAGCATGGGCTCTGACTAAAGAGTACTATAAGAGGTGCGCGATTGGGGACCTTGGGTATATTGATTGGGCTAAAACGCTCTGGATAGGGTACTTGGAGCATTGCAGATGGGAAACTTGTCCGATGGCTCGCGGGAACAGTTTCTGTACGTGGAACCCTCCGGCAGACACCGATGACGAGGATAAAGTGTCAAAAGCACTTGTTGAGCATCTCCAGTCGGATCATTTCTGAAGGGAAGCGAACGGGATGGTGAAATTCAGACACCAACTACGTAGTTTCGAGAAAATGATTCCGGGTACGTGCAGATAGGATGTGGACAGTGAAAGGTCTCGTACAATACCGAAGATCAAACAACAATCCAGGAAACTGTGAGAAAAAAGCCCCATGGTAACTTCCATGGAGTACTATTGTGACTGGTCCTCATGTCTAATACCCCGAACATCCCGGGTCAGCCAATGTTGATAGATCAGCTGTTTGTTCTTTCCATCGCCACTAGCATATAATTTGAATACATGCCGCAGGTAGTGTCATGATGGGCCCACAAGCCTAAGATGATGCTCGCTTAATATAACCAAGTCTTGCTTTAGGCATACCACCAGGCGTGATTATTGGTTAGATTCCCGGTTCCTTTTTCCTGCTTATACAACAACAGAAGGTTATGTGTATGACTTTTTAGATGTCCGCCGAGGGCTGGATTCTAGAATTCATATTATCAAGTTCAAACAGCGTATGCGGACAGCAAAGAGGGTCATGATGAAATTAGTGCAGAGCCCAGATTCCAACAATTTATGACATTCACTATGGGCAAAGCACGTCAGTCACTGCTGCATCGATTCGAAATAAGCCTCACTCTCATTCAAAGAACATTTGACTTGGTCATCGTCATATCAGTGTAAGCCGATCGCCTCAAGTGGTTGTATTCTGGGAAGCATATCGATATCTACTTTTTCGGCTCTCCCTCTCGCATATTCTTAGGTATCCGTGACTATTAGAACCATCAGTTATAAATCTCAGAGTTTTTAAAGACTCAACGTAACCTCAGGCTAGCGATTTAGCTTTGGGACGCTATCGTGGGAAGTCTGTTCACGCTAGACTTCTACTTCTTCAGTTTAAAGTTATTGCTTAGTGCTTTTGGGGGGGGGGGGGGGCCT
>AJFK01000510.1:0-94554 GCA_000467715.1 Hysterium pulicare CBS 123377
AAATGCTTTTGAGATATATTGGGGATTGCTATTTGTTTACCACTCCCGCAATGTCTTCAGCCTCCCAGTTCATTAGTGGTTGGTAATTATCAAACTCATCTTCCGAATTCGGTTCGTCCGGGTTCATCCCAGTTCACTTCTAGAGTGAACCGACCTTTCACTTTCCCGATCCCGATTCATTCTCGATACCCATAACCATTTTGAGATCATTGGTGATCTCCCCCAAGAGCCAAGTCGAAGTAGCATTGATAGCGAAAGCCATGATTTCTTTAGGGTTGTTGAGGAAATCTTCGGCCTTCTCGGGATGCAAAGACTTTATGGATTGAATCAGTTCTTTACTGCTAAGTTCGCTGGATCCATCCTCAACATGCTCTAGAAGATACTTATATTTGGCCAGCACGTCTCCTAAGCAATTTTTAGTTGTGCTACACAAACATGGTTATGGAATAACGGATTCACTCACCGAGATTGGGTTTGAAAGGCGTCATATGAAGTTCCTCATCGAGTAGCATCTGAGCCAATTCATTCGCGTCCGCCATGTTTTCCGCGGGCTTTCCCTTTAGTTTCTCACGCTCCTCCGCAGATGTTTGATCTCCGTGTTGCTTCAGATAAATCATGCACTGGCGAACGTAATCAACATCCTCGGCGTCCAAGTTCATTGTCACCCAGCCTTTCCGAATGGCGTAGAACCTTCCCAAAGCTTGGAATTTCTTCTCAAACTCGACATCGAGGGTATTTGAGTGGATGGAGTTAAACGGATAGATGAAGCTGATGTCCTTCAAAGGAGTATCTTGCGCGGTACCTCCTGCCTTTGAGGTGAATGCTGGGATGGTGACTGAGTCGGCGTGCTCGGCCATGTTGAAGGTGAGGAGGCTCTGAAATCTAGAGCCGGAAAGCAAGGTCTGAGTCCAGAAGTTGACGAAATCAATGTGTAGATATCTGAAGTTGTTGTTGTTGATAGTGTGGTAGCTCGAAGTGATCGGTCTTGGGTGAACTACTTATATATGGGCCATGGCTAAGTGAGCTTTGCAGTGAGTGAAGTGAAGTGAAAGAGGATGGTCAGTGCAGAATGAAAGCTCGAACAAGGGTATGACCTTGTATTTACTGAAGTTGCGGCGATTGCTCACCGCTTATGAGACGTACAAAGGTGAAATTTCAAGCTTTCAAAATATCGAAGGGTCACTTCCGCGTCTTGGAGAAAAGAGCATTTCAGTAAGGAAGAATCCGTAAAAGCCACATGCTGTTGTGCGTCATTAAGCTTGTGGGCACGAAAGGAGGCATCCGTAAGCGGACCGGGGAATATTGGAAATCTTTCGAACTTCATTCACGCGACTACATTCTACCGAAAAGAGACCAAGTCCATCATCTATTGTTGATACATTATCATTCAGGGTTCGTAGGTTGCATAACAAACACTCCGTCTTTATGTGGGCTACGACGGTGAATGAAGGCGCCGAACGGCTTGTGAGTCTTATATGAGGGACCACTGAGCAGAACGACGGGCTTTGTTGGGAAGAATTGGGATGGAAACTGAGTCATAGAAGTGGAAATGTAATGAATTGAAGCTAGTGGCTCTTTTACTATCAGCAATGAAGTAGAACGATTTTTTGTCGTGTAGTGCACATGGCGTCCGTCGAATATGTTCACTACAACAGTCAGTGATGTCTGTGCCTTGATATTGCAGAGATCTTACCTTCAGCAGATATATAGGTCTTGCTGGCCCAAGAAAGGAGAGCCTCGTAATTCTTGATACCGATGCTGCCACCTCTGTGGGTATATCAGCCAAGATCAAGGCCGCTGGCTGTATCATCCATCTTGTCCCTGCTCTATCCCTTCTTTGTCAAAGTGTTTTGATGACTTCCACGAATTGGGATCCCTTGCGCTAGGCTTGCGTCCGCATTGCGGCCCCGAAGGTAGGGTGGAAGATAACCACCTTTCTTGGGGGTTGGGACAACTTCGGGCTCCGCAGCTGGAGCTGAAGCTTGCCTTGCAGCTCTGGCAGCCTCCCGATCTCGCCAAGACAGCTTGTCAGGAGAGTAATGGGATGTTGGAGCCGCGTTGGCCTCGTGAGCATCGGAAAGGGGCACTCTTGGATGTATCTATTAGGAGTGAGCATATCGATAGTTGATTAACATGCGAGGTAGTTACCTGCGCTTCCAGCGCATCAAAGTGCACCCGCAACTTGATCGTTTGAGGGCAAGGTGTATCCTATCACGAGTGAGTCCCAAAGTTTACTCGATTTAAGCTCTCAATACAAACCCCAAATGAGATGATATCTTCTAGGTCTTCCGCGCATCTTTTGTCGTCAGAAATTGTCTAATGAGAGCTCGATTAACACTCGTCCTTCTGCGAATGGTTGACAACTTACTGGATCCAAGATAGATACGAGGTCCAAAGCGGCATTCGAACACAAGATCCTCGCGAAGTTTCGTAGGATCTCCTTGGGATTAACCATTCCATTTCTCTCTGCAAGTTTGAGGACCTGGTCAATGTACTCTTCAGTAGCCACCTCATGTTCTGCCAGAAAGGCTTTTCCTAAGGAGATCCATCTTTTGGTCGTAACCACTACGTTAGAAACGAATCAGCTATACTCTTAGCGGCTATACAACGTACATAATGCCCACTTACTGAGCTGGTCTCTCTCATTTGGAGTGAGGCTACCGTCAGTCTGCACCTGAGTAGAGGCACCGACGCTCTCCGCTTCATCACTATCAGGTGCTTGTGACTGACGAAGAGCTTCAGCGATGTTTGCTGTAGTCTTAGCAAAACTAGCAGAGGCTTCAGCCATGCTCTCGGTAGCTTTAGCCATGCTCGCTGTCGCCTCAGCCATGGCTTTGAGAGCCGCGGTCATTTCTTCGGGGGTCTCCGCCATCATTAAGCTCACCTCGGGCTGGTGGTGAAGGAAGGAGGAGTTTGAGATGGATGAGGTGAATTGGATGATAGAAAGAGCGATGGAGACAAGGTATTTGGAGATGCCGTGAAGCGACGGCAAAAGGTTTAGCCGTGACTTACTCATATTAAGCGTCTGTCACAGTGAATTACATACGTGAAAGGAGCGATTGCGGTTTGCACGTGATACTTTTGACCTTTTTGGACATCACTACCTAGGGGCAACTCGAGACTGCCGTCAACACCTTAAAATCCAAACGGCATCCAAAGAACTTCATTTCAACAAAAACCCAGCTACAACAAACTTTTAGTAAGTAGGTTAAATTACCACAACTCTACACATGTTGAGAAAGAGACTAGCTCACAGATACTATAGCAAATATCTCCCCAAGAATTCTTAACCTCATCCTCCCCTCAACTGAGCAACCACCAAGGAGTACCTTGCCCATTCGCTGGCCCGTCACCTTCAAACTTGACTTTCGGAGGCACGAGCGCAATAATGGAGACTCCGAAGCATACTTCCAACAAGGTGAAAAGCATACGAGATCATCCGAGCTCGGCATTTGCAGCATTCACTAACAGGCAAAAGCATGGAAAGCTCGAGCAAAAACAGCCAGAAGAGTTGCTCACGGATGCCGAACGGGCACTCAACGCCGACCGCGATAATTATCTGAGAGGGTTCGATGAAGAACTGAGGCCGGAGGAGTTCGGAGCCGTGGAGAGAGAGTTGAAAGATCTTGAACGAAAGCTCTCCGAATCCGAGAGACGACAAAAGGAACTCGAGGATATTGCACAACAATATCGGCAGGAGATCGCAGGCATTCGCCAACGTATGGAAGTCACTTCCCAGGAGCTTAGAGATATAGTCCGCCAGAACGAGCTGTTGGCCTCACAGAGGTCCTCGGTCGAGGCCAGATTGAGGATTCTGCTACAGAATATGGACAATTACTCAGGTACTTCTCCACCTCAGCCTGGGATGCAGTAGTGTCGGACGACTGAGTGTTTTGCGATTTCGGTGGGTCCGTTTGGGTTTCAAAGAAGGTTTCTTATGGCTGAATGGTACAGTAAAAACTGTTTCTGCCGAAGCTTACCACACTAAAGGAAGTGGACTCTAATGCTCTTGGTTGCAAATAGAGAATAAATAAAGATTACACCAAAAGAATGTCCGATGGTGAGAGTTTAGATTAAAAGCTAAACAGACTGGGCCGAAGAACCTCAGACCTAAATACATGGAAAAGTTCCTAGTAGCCATATTCCCTAGATTGGAAACTGACTGAGGTATTGACGTTGACCATGGAATTGCGGCAGCACTATTGTGCTAGAATGACATCAAGATCACTGCTACCTTGCTCTCAGCCATGCTCACATGCTTCGAAGACACGAGGATCTGGATAGTATCAACTGTCTCTCTGGACTTACTGATAAGTTTCCATGGTGTAAGTAGCGCATACGCCGCGTCCGGATCGTTCAAAGTATGAATAAATTGTAAGGGAACCGGAGAAGTGTCAAAGCAGAGCCAAGTGCCTATCGATACCCCATTTTCTATCGCATGTAAATAAAGCGTCGAGAAGTTGTGAAGTTTACCGCAGCCGTACGTATCGTACAGACCATGAGGGTTATATATTTGTGGCCGAGGTTCTTCTTCGAAATTGAATCTGTCGTACAATCAGGTGTGAGCGACTCAGTCCTGATGTATTCCGGGAAATCTACAGGCCTAACGTTTGATGCCGAAAAAGTTGAAAACCCCGGCGGAGAGTGGCCTCATTACACTTTGTAGTCGGAAAATTCTCCGAACTATATCTTGCGGCGATTGTAAGACCAGTATGCCTTCCAAGGCAGGCGCCAGTCGGTCGTTCTTAGAGTGGGCGAGAAGATGTCGAAATCAACTTTCTGAAGCCGATCCAGCCACAACTGCGTGGCAACAGCTGGCAACAACACACCGAAGGCACGTTCGACATCATTCAGCTGTGTCTCAGACCCGGCATTGAGTTGTTGAGGGCTATACCGATGCTCCTCGTCATTTTGGTACTCAAAGTCGTGTCCCATTTGCCCATCGGAATGGAGGTTAGCGAGCATCTCTCGAGCCGTAATGAGGTGGTCGTTTGCACGCGTAGCAACTGCAAAGACTGCATCTCGCAATCCTGGTGCTGCCGATCCCTGTCGGAAGATGTCCTCTTCCTTGAGGTTTGCGTCGGTCATGGCGTCCAAAGGAAGGAGAATAGCGCCCTGCTGACCTCCACCGATGGCAGATCGAATGGCAGAATTACTGGAGCCTTGTGTTGGGGGTGGAGGAAATGCGACGAGCGGTACACCTCGTAGGACAGTAGCTATACCGGTCGCCTTGCCAATGTGCGAAGCTAGGTGGTCTGCAGTGACCGAAGCCAGTGGCAACGCCGATAGGGTCAAATATAATAGCGTTGAGTATGTGTTCTCGGCATAGCTCTCTAAAGCTGAAAGATTGGGATATGGCGGATTATTGAGGTACTGCTCTCGCGTATTGATGATTCGTAGGAACCAGTTTTTGCTGAGTCTCGCATGACCATCAGTCCGAGATTGTAGGTCTTCGGCAGCTTTAGCAAGTAAGATAGCCACCGGTTCCTTTGGAGGAGAACCAGATAGTGCTTTCGATACAGTATCACGCCAGAATTGCATGCGCATCATGCCAATCGTCGGGGCGCTCGTGGTGTCAGCTATTTGAGCTACGTCGATGTTGAACGCCCGAATTGCAAGATAGGCGTCCCGTGAAGATGGCGGAATGAAGGTTTGAAGTGTAAAAGAAGGCGAGTCGAATCTCCTGTGGATCTGTGTGAGCCCCTGACCATTGCGAATATTGGTAGCTTAAGAAATTACCTGACAAGATTCGAGCAGTATACTCTTGCAGACTGAACTTCAGCCACTGATGGTCGGGCAGCATTGAGGCCACTCGAAGTTGAGTAGAGTCGGGAGCCGCATGCTGGCCTGACTGTGACAATTCTTTGCCATCTATACGAGCTGGAGACTCTTGAACAGCTCATTGGAGATTGGAGAAAACGAAAATGTTATTATGTATGTCAAACTTCCATTTCTGGCGATTGAAACATTCCAACTAAACGAATGAAAGGAATCAGTTCATCGGTAAAAGTGTGTATGATACATTGAACTGACAAGAGCTTCGTTGCGTTGAGAAGGTCAATATATGGCGAGAGGGTTGAAAGATGAAAGGTTCCCAGTGATGACGCCGGTCAAGCCTCGGCTCGTGCTTCCGCGTTTAAGTGGGACGCGTCTTTCCCTACACCATAATTTTCCTTTCATTGTTTCCCACCCATGCCACATCAGCCTTCTTGATTATGAACTCTACGGATCTTGAGGAAAGGCCTTTCAAAAAGAGGCGTTTCTTCGTTGACGACTCTCCCATTGCTCAACGACCAGTTCACCATGAATCATCATTCCCAGACCAGACTGTCGCGTTGGCAGACCCAAAATCTGATACAATCGATTTAACATCAGACGCAGAGGAGAGCAGCATCGTAGGAGACTATGATGGGTTCGACAAAGAACTCTTCGAAAGTGTCGTCGGAGAAAGCGTGCCTTCATCCGTTCTCAAGAAGATCAGAGATATAAGCGGCAATGACGTCCAACGTGGTGAGTACTCATACTCAGAGTGTTACAGCTTTGGCTAATAAGATCCATGTCAAGCAATCAACATGTATCTTGATGGGTCTTGGAACTCCGCGCCGTTACCACCAGCTCCCGAGCCACCACCGCTACTAAAGGGCAGAAGCTCCTCAGGAAGCAAAGCGACCACTGGGACCACAGTTGAGTCTTTCAGAATAGACCACAAAATATCTAATGCCTCTCCTACCAATTCTTCCTCGCCAACTCCTCCAATGACATTCACGCCTACGAAGAGATATATCGGTGCTTTCGGAGTAGCTGGATGGGCTACCAAAAGTGGAACTGGCCATATTAAACATGAAGAGAAAGTGGGCATCGAGCGTGCCAAGATCCAGCCCCCGACTACAAAACCAGGAAGAGGGGGCAAGGCCCGGAATGTCATGAACAAGAAACAAGACATTGTGGTCAGATTCACTAATCAGAAGGGTGAAGAGGTGGGCCGACTTGAGAATGAGTCTGCAGCCTGGATATCTACCCTTATGGACCAGAAAGTTTGCACATTCGAAGGCTCATGTGTCTTTGCGCCTGAGAGACTGCGGACGAACGAGACCATATACCTTCAACTTCGATGCTATTTTCTTAAGGGAGCGTTTGCGAAAACGAATTTTGCCAAAGCTGATAATAATCGTGAGACCGGACTTTTTGAAGCAAAAGAAAGTCAGGATGAACGAGCATTGAGACTCCGCCAGGTCGCACTAGTAAAGTTGTTCCAGGAAATCAACTTGCATCCATCCCGTGTCAATGCAACTACCGAAAAGCATAAGCGCGAGGGTCTCCTGCAAGCTGCAGAAGTTGCAGAACAATATGAGCAGAAGAGTGGAACCAAGAAACAGGAACCTGAGGAACATGCCGGTTCCTCTCCGCCATCTGATGAGGCAGAGGACGGGCAAGAGCTGGAGCAGGATCAACTTGATTCCCTTTACAAGAAGGCTCAGTCGTTCGACTTCAACACTCCCGAACTGGATCCATCATCTACCTTTACGATGGACCTCCGTAAATACCAAAAGCAGGCCTTGCACTGGATGGTGGGGAAAGAAAAGGACGAAAAGGCAGACCATAAAGAAATGTCCATGCATCCACTGTGGGAAGAGTACCGATGGCCTATCAAAGATGTTGACAACAACGACTTGCCTACCGTTATTGACCAACCAGATTTCTACGTTAATCCGTACTCTGGAGAGCTTTCTTTGGAATTCCCAGTACAAGATCAACATTGTTTAGGGGGAATCCTTGCCGATGAGATGGGACTCGGAAAGACTATTGAGTTGCTCAGTTTGATGCATTCTCACAAGTCCGAAACAGCGACCTCTTTATCGGGGGGTTCTACTTCTGTCAACAACCTGCCAAGGCTACCGAAGAACTCTGCATCTATCGAACGCGCACCATGCACGACCCTTGTTGTTGCTCCAATGTCATTGCTTGCACAGTGGCAAAGCGAGGCCGAGAAAGCTTCAGAAGCTGGGTCCATGAAAGTCATGGTCTACTACGGCTCAGAAAAAACTGCCAACTTACAGAACCTCTGCTGCGAAGCAAATGCCGCGAACGCGCCAAACTTAATAATTACCAGTTACGGGGTGATTTTGTCCGAATTTAATCAAGTTGCCTCTATGGGCGGTAATCGTGGTTCTCATGGCGGCTTGTTCTCGGTGGAGTACTTCCGTGTCATCCTAGACGAGGCTCATTTTATCAAGAACAGGCAATCGAAGACCGCCAAAGCATGCTACGAGATTAATGCGAGGCATCGATGGGTCCTTACGGGTACGCCCATCGTCAACCGTCTAGAGGATCTTTTCAGTCTCGTTCGCTTCTTGAGGGTCGAGCCTTGGAGCAACTTTTCTTTCTGGAAGACATTCATTACCGTTCCTTTCGAGTCTAAGGACTTTATTCGAGCCTTAGATGTAGTACAAACAGTACTAGAGCCACTCGTTCTCCGCCGAACTAAAGACATGAAAACGCCTGAAGGTGAAGCCTTAGTACCTCTGCCGCCTCGAACCATAGATATCGAACGAATCGAGCTCTCGCAAGATGAACGAGACGTCTACGACTATATCTTCCTCCGAGCAAAACGTGTCTTCAATGCCAATGCTGAAGCTGGCACACTATTGAAATCCTACACGACCATCTTCGCCCAAATTCTTCGTCTCCGCCAATCGTGCTGCCACCCAATCCTGACGCGCAAGCAAAACATCGTCGCAGATGAAGAAGATGCAGCTACAGCCTCTGACCTTGCAAACGGTCTAGCAGATGATATGGACTTGCAAGTTCTCATCGATCGCTTCACATCCGACGAGAGCGATCAAGACGCTAACAAATACGGAGCTCACGTACTTCGGCAAATTCAGGAAGAAGCGGATAGCGAATGTCCAATCTGCTCCGAAGAACCGATGATCGATCAAGCTGTAACGGGATGCTGGCATAGTGCATGCAAGCAATGCCTACTAGACTACATAACCCACCAGCGAGATAAAGGCCAGATTCCGCGTTGCTTTAATTGTCGTGAGCCGATCAACGCTCGCGACGTCTTCGAAGTTGTCCGTCACGACGACATTCCAGACCCTGACGACCCAAATAAAGACTTGTATCGTAGTGGCAACACCACTCCCAATGGCACCCCCCGCGTCTCCCTACGTCGCATTGGCACCTCTGGATCCGCGAAAACACAAGCACTCCTGACCCATTTAAAATCCCTAAGAAGAAACGATCCATCCACGAAATCCGTCGTCTTCAGCCAATTCACCTCTTTCCTGGACCTCATCGAGCCCGCTCTAACCCGAGACCGAATCCCCTTCCTCCGTTTTGACGGCACCATATCACAAAAGAATCGAGCAGCCATATTAACCGAGTTCGCGAACGCCAAGAAAGGCTACGTCCTCTTGCTCAGCTTGCGAGCTGGTGGCGTTGGCCTGAACTTGACGTGTGCGAAGAGAGTCTTCATGATGGATCCGTGGTGGAGTTTTGCGGTCGAGGCGCAGGCGATTGATCGAGTGCATAGGATGGGGCAGGAGCATGAAGTTAAAGTGACGAGGTTTGTGGTGGACGGAAGTATTGAGGAGAAGATGCTTAGGATTCAGGAGAGGAAGAAGTTTATGTGAGTTCCTTCAATCCTTAACCTTGAACTGTGAACTCAGAGCTAATGATACACGACAGTGCAACGTCCCTTGGCATGATGAGCGATGAAGAAAAACGCGTCCAGCGTATCGAGGATATTAAAGAACTTCTTAGCTAATAGCCTCATGGCCGTATTTACTTTACTTCTCTGTACTTACTAGCTGGCAGGTTTGATTTTGAGCATCAACATGGCATCGCATACGGCTATTGGCGTTTATTACGAGTATCTTGCGCTACAGGATTTGAACGATGTTTGAGCATGTTTTGTCCAGTATGAAAACATGGTCGAGTGTACTTTGTATTATACTAAAAGAGGCGTGGAGATGAAGGTGGGAAACGAGCTTCTGTATCATGATTTTGAGTTCATTAAAGAGAATATGCTTGCGTAACGTAGTGGAATAATCAAGTCTCCAGCATCAAGTATGATTCTCTCTAGCTCTAAATCTCATTACAGAAATCGCTTAGCGGTGAATTTATAAGTACAATACATACAGTTGCTGGATCCTCTATCCAGATATCTAATGTAGTTCTTGGACCCTAAGTAGTCATAATGCCCTGTCCCAATATATTACATTTCCTCTCTGCCAAAATCATCCAAACACCTCTGAAAGCTCACCTCTTCATTATCTCCTTCCTAAGCCCCACCGACTGATCCTTTGCTGAATCTCATCCCACTTAAACTCTCTCCTCTTCAACCCCTCCATTTCTCCTTCTTGAAGCACCACCGTCGGCGCCCCGCTGCCTCCTCCCCGATTCCTAACCTCTCCGCCGAAAACATTCCGGGCAACTCTTCTCAAGTCTTGCACCGTCACTTCCTCAATCTTTTTACACATCTCTTTAACGCCTACTTTACGTCCATGCACCTGGACCTGTCTCCCTAGATCCTCAAGCTCCACCATTCTAGATTCAAGATTCATGAGGAGAGAAGAGCGGAGTTGGTTCTTGGCACGCTGGACTTCCAAGTCCTTGAGAGAAGCGTATCCGGTTTCTTGGCTGAGGGCGTTGAGTTCCCGACACATGACCTCAAGCATTTGCGCGACTTGGCTGGGAGCGCAAGATGCTGCGATACCGAAAAGTCCGCTGTCGGTGTAGCTGTGATTGAATGCTATACAACTCTCTACCCACCCATGCTGGTTCAGAACATTGGTATAGAGACGTGAATACATTCCCTTCCCTGGCCCGCCGGCGCTGAAGGAGCCCCCGCCTCCTAGCAAAGTCTGCAAAGTTGCGAGCGCATAGATGTCTGGGGATGAGATGGGGAGCGCTTCGAAGGCGAGGTGGATATGGGAGAGTCTCGGGAGGGCTGGATTCAGAGGTGGGGCTATTGGTGGGAGGGTCAAGAAGCCGCCAGTGTAGTGGGAAGGTGCTGTTAGGTCGAGCGGTGACATGTGAGACGGGTCGAAGGAGGTGTTGATGGAGGCATTAGAGGTGGCTGAGGTCGAGAGGTTTTTGAAAAATGGGATCTTATTAAGGAGGCGGGACGGCTCTTGGGGTGGAGTGCCAGAAGGCGTATACTGTGGAATTGGGGTGTCTGGAGTTTGAGGCAGTGATGTCTGGATAGTGTTCTCTTCTCCTAGGCCGATGAGCGATGGCCCTTCTCCTTTCTTCATGTCTCCGAAATATTGTTCTGCCAAATTAACTGCCTCAGCATGACCGACTCCGGCGAAGGCAACAACCATTCTCTCTGGCTTGTAGAACTCTTTCCTGTATGCGTCCACAACCGATCTGTCGATCTCAGCCAGCCTTTCTTTAGGGCATAGTAATGGATTGCCTAAAGTGTTGTCCTTGTATGCGGCCATGTGCACTAGCTCTGGTAGGATCAGCTCCGGTTTCGACCAGATCTCGCCAATCTCGTAGTCTGCAGTCTCTAGCTGTTGCATCACCTCCTCCTCTGTGATGAGTGGATCCCGTATTGATTCGGCGAGGAGGGCGACTGTGGTGGGAACGGCAGAATTGAAGGTAGCGGACTGGTACATCAAGGATTCCCTCGAAGAAGCACACTGTATGTTCCCGCCTAATGATTCCAGCGATTCTATCATCTCATCTACGGTCTTGGACTTCGTTGACTTGAATGCCAATCGATCTATGATATGGCTGACTCCGCGCAATGCATCGTTCTCATATCTCGAGCCGGCATCGACGTAGACTCCGATTCCTGAGAAATGGCCGGGCAGGGCCTCCGTTGCAACGCGGATGCCATTAGGGAGGGCAGTGATCTGATCGAGTTCTACGGGGTCCTATGCGGATAATTTGCATTAGAATAAGGAGCCGCAGTGGTGGGACTGATGTGATCTAGAAGAGACAAATTACCTTCTCCTCGGCCTGTACCGTAGCATACTGCCTGCTTTTGGAAAATGCTACTTGGCTTCTGAGCAAAGGAGCGGACTGAGGCAGCCTTCGCGACAAGCCCCGTACAGTATTCGGCCTCAACATATTAACAGGGTGAAATGGCCGTGTTCATGTTCGTGGATGGTTGAACTGGGCTGGTCAAAATCTTTGGGAGGCGTTTGCATCGGCAAGGCTGACGCGAACGGAGCAGGGGGCGCTGGGGCAAGTCCCGCAATCCTACCGGCGCCCTCCTCCAGCTGCCAGTGTCCAGTGACCTCCACATCGCCGCTTACGTGAAGGAGGAATACTGCGCTGCCCGTTACAAACACCTCATCCTCTTCTCCGTTACTTCACTTCTAACGGACTCCCCTTCCATGGCTCTTGGCGCCCTTCGTAGCGAGCTCTAGAGACGCGGGCTGAACGTTGCTGATAGCGACCAAGATTAAGCATATGCCACATATCTGAGCCGCTGCACCTCGCAAATCCCTTGGGCCTGTCCTCCTAGATTCCCTCGTCCTTCAAGAGTCTGACCCTTCTGGAGCGGCCATCTTTCGCATCATTGTTGTCTTGTTGTTAGCATAGCGCTATTGCCTGTCGTTTGCTGCGCACCCTATTGTTGCCATCAACCTTTTTGGCCCCCGTCTGCCTCACGCATTGCCTCAGACCGTCGCGAATATCGTTTGTCCCCTGCCGGCAGACCGGACTCTCATATTCACAGCCGCTGCTGGGAGACGCCTGTCAATCTGCCTCATAGGCCGCCATTTAGTCGTCAACCTCATGTTTACAACCCCCGCTCCCGCTGCCCCAACTCTGTCTACCACCACCTCCTCGGCCTCGCCAACAACGCCCTTTAGACCCGGGAGACTGCGAGGTCTCAGCTACCTTAGAAATTATACCCACTCGCACCTTCATTCGCACTCGAGTTCAACAAGTCCTACGGGCGGCAGCTCTCGACCGAACGTAGGAAGATCAAGAAGCTCGCCAACCATCGCGGACCAGGGTACATCTCCACCCGCCACTCGAGAACCAGATTCACGACCACCGGCTACAAGCCCCTTCTTTGGCTCCGCAGGAAACACTTCAGCTCCTACGAGCGGCTGGTTACCCACTGCTGCTGGTCGCAGTGGTCTTTCCAGAACAACAGCCCGCCAAGAATCGTCTGATTCCGAAACACATAAAGACAGCACTTCCTCTTCTACAATGACTAGGAACCGAGCGGAGACGGTAGCACCTCAATTAACCGTACGTAATCAAGGACCTACACCAACAAACATGGACGCATTGGATAGCCATGCCGATGGGAGCAATCAACACCGGCAGTTGCCCTCTATACGATTTATTCCCCACCAGGATCCCCGAGCTGCAAGGCCCTCACTTATTTTCCCGACAATAACACGAACTCTGCCAGAGGAGTCATCCATTATACGTGTAGGAAGGTATTCAGAGAGGGATAATATTCCAGACGTGCCCTCAAATGTACCGTCAGCCGCCGCCGTTGGCTTCAAGTCGAAGGTCGTCAGCCGGAAACATTGTGAATTTTGGTGCTCCAATTCGCAATGGTACATTAAGGACGTTAAGAGTTCATCGGGTACATTTCTGAACCACATACGTTTAAGTCAGCCGAACGTTGAGTCGAAGCCATTTAAGGTTAAAGATGGAGATATCATTCAGTTAGGCATAGATTTCCGCGGGGGTGAGGAGATGATTTTTCGATGTGTGAAGATACGGATAGAGTGTAATCGAGGCTGGCAACAAGGCTTGAACAATTTTAAGTACGTAGACAGCTGTCAAGATGTGCTGCAAATGCTAATCGCAAACCACAGCAAGCAAACACACCAAAGGCTTCGAAACTTGGCAAAAGCGAAGAAAGACGCCGACGGTGCATCAATGCACAGTTCAGAATGCTCAATATGTCTGATGTCCATTGCAGTAAGTGATCATGTGACTCATCTCATAGTACCTTTATTAAACTTAGTATCAATAGCCATGTCAATCGCTCTTCGTCGCGCCCTGTTCACATGTCTGGCATTACAAATGCATACGCCCCATACTCAATGGACCTACCTGGCCAAACTTCCTCTGTCCGAACTGTCGTGCAGTGGCCGATCTCGAAGCCGACGTGGAGGAACCGGACTTTGAAGAATGGGATGACGATGACGTGGAGTCAGACGAGAAATCAGAAAACGCCAAAGGCGAAGATGACGGCGACGACGGCCCGCAACTCACCCCGCGCGCGTCTCGAGTGCCCTTGATCAACCCCGTCCCGACATCCAGCAGCCAAACACCAAATGGTCGGGTCAACCTCGCTGATCTAGAGGCAGCACTTTCGAATATAACGATTGCGGATTCTTTAAACAACATCGCTTCGCAGCCACCACCGCACCTCGCTACCCCACAACGCAACCATTCTTCTCCAGCCTCTTCGTCAGTGACACAGCCCGTCAGCATCGGTAATCTAGGCCTCTCTGCTACTCGATCGACTTCTTCGGGCGCGCTCAGCCCGGCGGAGCGAGCGCCTGAGTGTCCAATGACGCCGCGCAACGATGCTGGCCCGTTCGTGCTAGATGGCAGTGCCGGGAGAGGTTCTACCGGGAGGAGATCAGTCGATGAGCCGTCCAGTGTATCAAGCGGAGGAACGACCCTTGCGCCTCGCATTCCTCCTTTACACATCGACTGATACTCACAAGGGGGAAGATTCTGCATCTTGTTCATACTAAAGCATGCATATGGAGGCGTCAAAAGGGGGCACTTTCACGAGTATAACGGCTGTATTTCTCTCATTCTGCATGGTGGGATTTATCGTTTTCTTTCTCTTGTCATCCACCAAATAGTTGCTGTATCTCTACACATGTCTATCTCGATCTCGATCCTACTGGCTGCAATAATGGACTATTGGCGTTGGGCTTTTTGGTTGGCCGGAGGTAGGACTGGGGAATCATGTCAGGTAGGTGGGTAGTTGTGTCTGTCAACTACCCGTTTTGACTCTCATTCAATTATCATTATGGCGTCAGAAATAATCGCCCCCCTTTTCGAGATAATTCACCTGATGCCTATTTGGAGGAAATTTTTACGTGCAATAATGGAATATATGCATCGAGTTTTCGCTCCTTACTGCCTCTTTTGCTCTTCAAATGCATGGTCGGTCCTGCGGTTCATCTCGTCTTCCTACGTAGATCCCCATCGTCCGTCCGCTCCCCAGTCTGCTGCCTAACCCTGTACAGAACATCCATAACTAATGGCTACTAAAGTAGAACCCTTGATTTTCCTCCGCCGGAAGTCCCCAGTTCTGCAGCATGAGAAAGGGGATTAACATGATCAATACTAACCCTCGAAAGGCGTAGAATCTTGTATATTTGATTAATAAGTCTGCTGAGACATCCCATGCCCATCAATCAATCTGCGACCACGAGACTAACACCACTAGTTGCAGAACGCAAGGACTTCAATATTGGTGGAAGGGGATATAATTGCACTTCATAACTCCAATCCGCATCTTGATCATCTCCAAAACGTTTGCATTAAATAGGGGGATCCCTCTTCCCTCTTCCCTACGCCCCCCTTACCATCTCAAAACAACGGCTTCTAACCCATCAAATCTGGATCCGGCTGCCAAAGCATTAAATCCTTATCCGCACTCGCCAACAAATTCGTCCTAGGATTATACCCCACAATAGCCTGCCTCCCCTGCCCCGGTAAATCCGTCATAGGTTCCAAGATATTATTCGGAGCCGGCTGACTCGCGATATCCCAGACCAACAGCCCATCCTCTCCGCTCCCGCCAACAAGATACTGTCCATCGGGCGTGACGCAGAAATCGCCCTGCCCGGCAGCGGCGCCTGAGGAAGAGGGCGTCGAGGTGCCGTTGGTTGCGTTGGAGGAGTGAGGCGGTAAGGCGCCGGGAGCGCGACGACCTGAACTCCCCGACTTGCGATAGCAGAAGTGGGTCAGTTCGCCGTTGAAGGCGTCGAGGATTATGTGGCCTGCGCCTGTGGTGCCAACAACAAGACTCTTCCCGTCATTCGTGAATTCTAGTTTCGTCCACTCGCCGCCACCGGTCGGGCCTAGGAATCTCTGCTCTAGAGAATGGAGATCGAAACTCGCGAAGGGGGGTTTGTCGAAGTTGCGGACGTCGTAGAGGAGGATGGAGTGCGTGGGTGGTGAGGCGATGGCTATGACGGTTGCGGAGGGGTCGTAGGTGGCGAGGTAGGGAGCGTGGAGTTTTAGGAGGCCTTGATAGTTGTTGGACTGGAGATTCCAAACGCGGACGGTGTTGTCGCGGGAGCAGGATATGAAGGTGTCGGAGCTGGGACAGAGGGATATAGAGGTCACGGTGTCGGTGTGGCCCTTGAAGTATCGGATGTAAGAGTTGTCGTGGGTGGAGAGAAAGCGGATAGTGTCTATGTAAGAGTATCAGCCAATTTTGTTCATTCGATTCTTGACTTTTTGGGTATCCATACCGTCGACTTTTGTACTCGCATATATTATACTCTGCGCATGATGTGAAAATCTCGCAAGATGAACCCCATATTTCTGACTTTTCAGCTCTTTTGCATGTTTCCCCTCTTTACAATTGTAAATCTGGAGCGTATCGTCATCGCGGGCTACAATGGCCAGCTCTCCTGTATCGTCAAAGTCAAGGGATGTGACCGAGGTTTTGGAGTCATTTGGTCTGAAGCGCTAGATGAAACGTCAATGATTGTGTGGTAAAGTCTATAAGCTGATCCATACTCTTGATGGTCGAAAATTTGCAATCACATCGCTCACTTTCTGTGTCGGGGGCCCTGAAGGCGGAGGAGCAGGCGCAACTGTAGATGGGGTCGCGGAGCCAGCGGCCATGGTATGGTGTTCATGCGACGGGCTACCTCGATAATGGCATGTCAATTCTGAGTTCTGTTTGACTAAACCCCTGAGAAAAACTACGCTTCACCCGTGGCGTCTCGTTCACCACAGCTGCATGAAATTGTGAACGTGGGGAAAGAAGCTCAAGCACAAGCTTCCATCAAAAGTTTAGCCGAAAATCAGCCAGGAAGGTCCGGGTTCGGCGGCTCTTAGTTTGCGACTGCTAAAATATTATACATCCCTAAGCTCTCATTCATTGACCCGAACACATCACGTCAGATTTCTGCTATTCTGTCTTATTTATGGGAATGTCTTCTTTATACATTGTCATATCTTGACGTTCTCCCAAAACCCGGAGTACTATTGTAGAACTGGTGGCTAATTGGAGTTTTCGGTTCTAGTTTGCGCAAGACGAATCCCGAGGCTGGCGTTTTCTTGAAAGGCAATGGCAACAACTATAGGGTATGCATCCAGTCTTCGAACGCTCCGAAGACGATGAATCTGATCTAGTCTATCAGTTCATTCATTGCCGGAGGCATCGCAGCCTGCGGAGCCGTCACTGTAACACATGGCTTCGAGACAGTCAAGATCCGGTTCGCAAACCTGCATCTCCCTCTGCCGGCCTGCATTGACATGCGCAAAACAGATTACAGCTCCAGGGAGAACTACAATCTAAGAAAGAAGCGGTCCGACTCTACAAAGGCGTCTTTCACGGCGTTGGTGTGATTCTCAGGAACGAAGGACCTAGGGGGTTACTGAGAGGTTTAAACTGCGCTGTAAGATCACCTCTCTCAACCCCGTCATGTTGGAGCTTTTGAAGGGGCATATATTGATGCAAAGCATTGTATAGTATATCTATCAAATGACCTTGAACGGGTGCCGTCTAGGCTTCTACGAACCCATCCGCAAACACCTAACCCAAGCCCTCTTCAAAGACCCAAACGTCCAATCCTTTGGCATCAACATCTTCTCCGGCGCCTCATCCGGCATATTAGGCGCAGCAGCCGGCTCGCCCTTCTTCCTCGTGAAAACGCGTCTCCAATCCTTCTCACCCTTCCTGCCCGTCGGAACCCAACACCACTACTCCGGCGCCTTGGACGGGTTTAGGCAAATATACAAAAACGAGGGTGTGAAGGGTCTGTATCGGGGCGTAGGTCCCGCAATGGTGCGAACCGGATTCGGAAGCTCCGTACAATTACCGACGTATTTCTTTGCGAAGAGGCGGTTAGTGAAGCATTTGGGTATGGAGGAGGGTATGCCGTTGCATATTGCGAGCAGCACTGCTAGTGGATTCGTCGTATGCTGCGTCATGCACCCTCCAGATACAGTCATGTCGAGGATGTACAATCAAACGGGGAACTTGTATTCAGGGGCTTTTGATTGCTTGTACAGAACTGTAAAGACGGAAGGAATACTGGCGGTTTATAAAGGGTTTTTTGCGCATTTGGCCAGGATATTACCGCATACGGTATGTGAAAGAATCGAAATCTTAGGGATTGAACTTTGGAGATGGATGACTAACGTGGAAGACAGATATTGACCCTTACGCTTGCAGAGCAGACGAATAAATGGATGCGCAAAGTGGAAAATAGAATATTACCGCCATCAGTGAAGGAGAAAATATAGCGCGCTTCCCAGGCCCTAGTTTCGCCAAGTTTGTGTATATACTTTGTTATTTCCTTGCATAGACTAGCTAGGAGGACCTGATCCCAGGTTGATGTAAGACATAGAGAAAACTAATTTCAATATGCAAGGAGCCGCATCTGCACGTCATTCCAACAGCATGATTTTCCCAAGGACGACCCGTATGTACTCGACCGGATTGAGGGCGGAGTGCAGTCCTTGATACAAACCAAGAATCCGGCAAAGAAAACCTATCAATCCGAACCAAAGCAATGCAAGCTGAGAAAAATCCGCCGTATGCACTACAATTTCTTCAGCGTCTTTGGTATGACAGGGCATACAGCAGTCGCCTTCATCTGCATCATCTCGACTTTCATTATTGCTGCACGAGCACTGCGCAACGCCGAGGTTCGAGGTAGCAAAGATTGAAGAAATCCCAGACCCGAAATCAGCATTGAATTTGCCGCGAGGAAAGTAAGTATCCATTGTCTCAAACACGAGATTTAAATATTTTCCTTGCCCCATATTCAATGCCGATTCGGGTCTCACAGAACCACCGCAACCTTACTGCCTCAAATGCCAGATGTTGCGTAGGTAGTAGCTCGGGTATGTACCCAAATTCGAAAGTTGAGGAGCCAGATGCTGCACTCTATATGCATTGAAGCAAAAGATAGAGTACATGCATGCATTGCATATGCACGACATACCTACAGATCAATCGTCCAGAAAACCAAGGGGGAAAACCTGCATTTCACGGCTAACGAACCGGTCAAACCACAACTCGCCACGAGGACGCGCTGTGGAATAGAGTTTCTGCTCTTCTACATGCAAAATGCAACCTAGACGAATCCTTTCGTTTATTATTGTCTGGATGGAAGGTGGTAGTGGGTCTTTCACGTCTATGGAAAGTCGTACGATGAGGCATATTTCTCAAACTCAATTTTTTCTCTCTACCTTTCAGGCTTCCAGTACGCATATGTGGTATGTGGTATGTGGTAGTGATCCTTATTAAAACCCATCATACGATTAGCTTGGATCTAGAAAGGTCTATGTTGGATTCCTTTCGGACCTTTTTTTTCGGGCGCTTAAGACATCATCTCCTATGGCGCGGCTGTGGCTTGTGGAGGGCTTTTTTTCTGGACCGGACCTTTTTTTTTCTTGGACTGGACTACCTTTGTAGCTGAAGATGCAATAGCATTGCTCGATTAAGCATCTATCTATCTCTAAAAGTGTGAAAGTTGGAAGATGAACGTTACTCCTTGTGGTTTCACCTGCAGCTGTCTGTCAAAAAGAAGAAAAAAGAAATATGAACTCTCCCCTGCAACGGTGCGCATGTTTTCTTTTCCTTCTTTCGACACAGGCCAGCTGAAGTGGGTGTGGCATGGCCCTGCCCTGCCTTTGCTCTGGATGCGTGGTGGAATGTTCTAGGATGCGAGAATTACAGGGCGAGAGGCAAATTCAGAAGTTGGCCGAGGTTTGAAAGAAAGCAAAAGCGAAGAAAAAGAAATAATGAGATTCTTGCAATGATGACGCGGTGCGTGGAGATCTCTGAATCATCGCTTTTTTGGCAATGGAACCACTTGAAGCGGAACCCCTTGGGAATAATAGGGATGTTCATCGCAAGTAACCTCGGGATAGCTCTGGACTTGTTGTTTCCGATCTCCGCTCCTGTAGCCATCCGTTATTACGTACTCCGAATGAAGCTGTCACAGTCTTGGAAATTCGACAGGACAGGAGAAATTGTCGCAATTGTAATTTTACGTTAGTAGAGTCAAAAGAACGTTCGGGGAACCAGCCACGTTTCTCGTCTCCGCGTTAGACGCACGCGACGGAGAAGTGGAGCCATGTTACACAGGACCTACACTCGTGGCTGAGAGGCTTTTGACGCTCCTTCAATCTCATCTTCGCGCTCAGCTCCAAAGTTGGTCGGAGATTTTGATCATCTGCGCTGTTTGTTGTTCGAGGCAGACTTCTGGATTGAAGCCTATCATGCGGAGGTTGGAATCATGAATCCCACGTAAAAAAAAATTGTTCGAGGCCAACAGGTGGGATAGGATACGTAGGTGGTTGCATTGAAAAAAAGTTTTTCCTCCCTCCTCAGGTACGCGAACTTGGTAGGGCTGAGTGGCGAGCTGCAAGCAACCAGTAATGTCCGTAGCAAGGCTAACGAGAAGGATCAAAAAGTTGGGCAGCAGAAACCCCACAAACGCAGAAAAGCAAAACCTCCATGAGGTTGAAACTTGATTATTTGGGCATGCGACATTTTTTCCATTTCCCCCTTCTCGCCCCCCATGACAGCAGTGGTGGATATTCAGGGCCTTCCAATCCTACAGGCCGGTCGCGCCCTGGGTGAGCTTCCGGCCCCGACCGCGCATCAGTTGCTGGAAGGGGTTTCTGTTTCCCAAGGATCGAGCGACTGGGGTTGGGGCTGATCAAAATTGGAGCCCATCACCCCAAGGCTAAGGTTTAGGTCAAGCCATGACACACGAGCGACATGCTTCTGGGTGCAGATCGGAGGCTGAAGCAAATTTGGCTGGAGGAACTGGTGGTCGTGTGAGCGGTGCGAAACGAGGCAACGATGTTCATGTTTTCTTGTCATTGTCGTAGTAATAGCGCAAAGAGTTTCCCCTTCAAGGACCCCTTCGCAGCTACGACGCCTCATTTGCGACGCTGAACTGGGGAGATTTTCTCCGCGCCTTGGGCGGCATGAAACACAGGGACAGAAAAACGATTCTGGTCCTGTCGCCTCGGCCAGCCTGTTGGTGAGAATGAGTGATGACGCCCGCGCTCGGACACGCATCCTGGAAGAAATTGGTAAGAGTTTTCATCGAGCAAGGCGTGAGGCGTGAGGCGGAGGGGGGGTCGCTGTTCGCAATATTCACACGTCTGGGTTGGACAGAGCAGTGCTGTGGCTGGCGTGCGCTTCCAATTAAAAAGGGACGCGGCCTCGTAACGGCGGTGGTATTATGCATCCCCGCTTCTTGTGGTGTGTGTCTTGTCATCTGGTCACCGAAAGCGTGCTGGCTGGGCAGTAGCAGCCCCAGACGCACGAGCATCCAAGGTTCTCCGCGTTGTCCGCTGTGCTGGGTCAGGCCTGAGCAAGCAGATCACACTTTTGTATTATTAGACACACTTTCTCCGTCCCACTACTTCGCACCCAACCCCGTTTTACCCACTCGCCCACTCCACCGTCTCTCTCCCGGCTTTCGGTCCACTGCATCCCCAACCGCGCCTCGTTCCAGTTCAGCAGCACATCCCGTGATGACTTCTGGAAGCCCAGAGAACACCCTCTCATGCTTTCCGACCACAACGACCAATTCCGCATAGGAACTGCTCCTCAACACCAAAACTACCCTCGCACCCGTCGGAACATAAAACAACCTCGTCGTCGTCATCCAGGCGACGTTACTCACCCTGGCTCCTATCGTACGACCACGCCGGACGCCAATATACGAACAACCGCCGAGTATGGTTGGTTGTCTATTCACTTTCGACCCACTCGACAAACGGCGAAGAAAATGGGCCGACCCTTCGACCGCTACTCTCCCGTAATGGCCTCTAACCCTCCTTATTTCCCCGTTCCGCCCTCGGATTCGAGGACAGTCTTTACTTTCTCTCCTCCATTGTCGCTTCCAACAACCCCACTTAGTTTCCCTCCGCAGTCTGTAACCGAACCACGAAACACGCCTTCCAGGAAGCGTAGGCGTGCGCTTACTGATGTGGATGAGGAGAACTCCTGTTTGTGGAAGAAGAAACGTCGTCTGCGGCTCTTCCTCATCACCTCTCGTCTCTCCTCGCCGTTTTCCGCCCCTGCAACTAACATAGTAGACCGAGGCAGTTCCAAGATTGCCGTGTGGGCGAAGCAGAAAGCCCTCGGACGGAACTTGCTCCGAAAGGCGGCGATATTGAATAGGATCCGTCGGCAGGCCATACAGGCCAAAGAAGAAGGCAGCGAACGAGTGCGAGACCCGGAGAAAGAGCAGAAGCAGTTCGAGTTGGCCAGGCTAGCGTTCCTGTATGGATCTCATGACACCCATACACGGCCTGTCCTGCAGCGATCGCCAAACCTTTCACCTACGACTGCTGTTCGAGATGGTGACCATTTTGATTTATCAGGGAGTCCGAATGCTATTGTTCCGACCGCTTCCTCAACGCCGTCTTCGCAAGGCAGCCAAGATGGAGAGGATGGATCAGCATTGTGTTCTCCAAACGCAGCCTACTCATACCTCCCGCCTCGTGCGCAGCTCCCCAGACGAGACTATACCCCTCTAGGACCTTCTCCACTTGGCCTCTCAAACTATGATGCTTTCGACTTGGAGGACGACATTCCTAACCGTTACGCCGATCTTGATGATGACTTCGACGAGACAGAGAGTGATGACGGTATGCATGACCACGACCGTGAGTATGGGTCACCTTCGGCGTACACATCGGCATCGTTCGCCACAACCCTGAGCACAGCCGGAAGCGGCAGCACCATAACCGCAGCTCTTCGAACGCCTCCGCAGGTGATCTACTCCGACTTCAATGTCCTGGAGCCTGGCGAGGCTGTAATGGAAGGTTATGAAGGTGTCGACGGAGTAGATGGCATCGATGCGGTGTGGCCCGGTATCCCTACATCTGTAATGGGCGAGATAAAGAGAACTACGCCGACACCACGGCCACCCCACGACGGAGTAAATCCCGTTGAACGCGATTTGAGGCCTAATGGCCCAGATTCAGAGGAGAAGAAAGAAGAGGAGATTAGGGAAGAGAGGGAGAGACAAAAGAAAGTGATGTTTCTCAACTTCGCATAATTCGACTCAACTTTTATCAGACGGCCTGAGAGTGACAGGTGGTCGAAATCTTGCATTGCGTAGTTGATGCATTTCCTGGAGCACAAAAATCGGGTTTGCTTTCCCGGTTCGTTGATTGTTGGGGATCTTGGCGTTTCGTCTGGGTTGTTTGCATTCGTTGAATGCCTTTTATGTCAGGAAGCATTGGGTGGTGGCTGGCTAAGTTGTACACTATTGCATTCTTCCGGTGTACTTTCTGCGGATATCCCAAAATTGGGTGGTTGATTTGACGTTTGGAACCTAAGGTGTACTTCCAACTTCGCAGCATGATCGAGTTTGGACGAGCATTTGACGAGAAAGAAAGGATGATGGAAAGCATGCATGGAAACAGACCAGTTCGATAAAACATGCGATGAGCTTGGATGCCACCAGCATATCTCAAGCTGTCAGGATCCTAGGCGAGAACACAATATCATTGGCTGTAATTTGTATCTCAGCTGTTTGATTTGAGGTTGTGATGCTTTGGTCATGAATGAGCCGTGGATGACTCGTGCAATACTGCTCCAAAAAATCAAGTCTGAATTGATAAACTAGGATTTAAGAGATGACTCTGTCTAACGAACGACAGGCAACGCGATGCTTTGTGCGATTCAGAAGCGGGTTATGCAACGTGGTTCTTATTTTTGGAGTTTGCTCGCTCGGTCCACCGCGATGTCGCACATAGCCTGAGATCCGCAATTAGCTTGAGCTATGTGGAGTTTGGTCTTTAAGTTGGGCATTTTTAATAGCTGATTAGAGGTCCTATCGGGAGGCAGATTGTTGACAGAATTTTGGTTCCGATATTCGAATTTGAAAAAATGAAAAGTGATGCTTGGCATATGTAAAGCTTCTCTGTTGACTTACTTGAATCGCTTCTTGACGTTCAGCTTTGATGTCATTGCGTGCAATGCGAGACTTCATGTTCTCCATGACTACAGGGCGAGATCGACCGTTGACGAAAACTCTATGGCATGTTAGTAATGTCTGCTGAGTAAGTGGAGTGGGTCTAAAGTATTTTCAGGTAGTGATGTTCGGAAATGGTCCAAAGACTCACACGTATCTTAAGCCGGGGAATGTCTTCTCATATTCTGCATTTAGTCGTTTCAACTCCGCCGCTTCTTCCTCGCCGCCTTGGTTAAGTTGTGCTTGCTCAGCACGGCTCTGTTCTGAGTCTACTTTCTTCTCTCCCAGTCTCGGATGAGCGCACAGTATTTCCGACAGCTTGGATATATCATCCTGTGAAGTTGACGATGCAATAGCAGTGAGCTGGGCATTGACCGCTGCAATCAACGTCGAATAGTCGGGGAATGGTGTGGATCGCAAGACCGGAAGTGTAATGTTATGCAATGGAGGGGCAGGCTCGAAAAGAAGATCCAAAACCGAAGTCAGGTCAGAGTCAGAGAGAGATGGCAGACTGGAGGCTGGAGGTAATGAGGTCATTGTGGTATTGGTGAATGAGTGAAGTACGGAGAGAAGGAGAGGACGAAGGTATACTATAAAGGTGATCTACAACCCAAGTGATATCAGACATCCAGAAATTGGCACGGGCCATGAATGGGAACAGAGGTAAAGGAAGGTCGTGGCGGCGGGTACCGGCCGATTGGCGAGACGTCAAATCTTCGGCTCTAGGGGGCAGGTCTAGTTGACAAGTGTTATACAGCTGTCGATGTCAAGTGGTAAAACAAATACTGAAGAATTGAAGAATAGTCAGGTAGCATGTTCAGAAGAAGAGCATATCGAGGTGAGGTTGGCTTGTGATAGTGGGCCGATAAGCGTGCGGGATGACATTGCTTTTCCCGTCCATCTCCCGCTCACTCATTCCACATTCTCAGATGGCTGCATTCTTTGTGGAAAGTAAGAGCGAGAATGCCAGAAACAACCCATTTCTTCCAGCACCCCTAGGTTCGCGCTCAGCATACCCAGGTATGGGATTGATGCCTTTCTGGTTTCTACGTATAATATTAGTGTGAATTATCCTGTAGTCGAGGTGGAAGAGAGCGGAGCTAACATGTTTTCAACCACTCTCTAGTCTCTCGCTAAGAAACTAGAGAAAGACCTGTTGTCTGTGGAAGGTTAGATAGAGATAGTGGTCTAAATTCGACTTGCTTTGGCAGAGACTTTCGACCCATCGCCAATCTTGTCACCCATTTGCGCGAACCATCACTGTCAACTGGTCGACGCCCTCGAGTTTACTGTAGCTGGAGTTGTCCATTGTAAGGGCGGCCTATCCACAGAGTTGTCGCCACGTCTACAGCCATATCAGGATTCCGGCAACCCCTCTGTCCGTGATCGTCCTCTTGCATGCTGCTCAGATCGCCCATGCAAGACACCTCGGCGAGATCTCATCAAATCATCGTGGTCAGGGAGAAGGAGTTCGCGAACAAGATATGCCGGCGATACACATCCGCCGAGGTGTGGAGGGAGCTTGGGCTCCCTAAGATTCTGGTCTGTGGTCCTCTACGGGAGCGGTGGAATGCGTACCAAGCGCATGGATGACCCAGTGATACTGAATCTAGTAAAGACTAGCCCTTCAGACTGTTCCTGTATCATCTCAAAGTTTCTGTGACGCGGTACACGAGGGGTCCTGTGCATGAAGGGACCACGGTTGTATTCCGTCTTCGCCATAGACAGCCGCCAACGGCACCAGCTCCAGATGAAAGAATAAAAAGATGATATTCTAGAAGTCGAAATGTGAAGTCGGCAGCGGCAGGCGAACAGCGGAAAGCGAGCGGGAAATAATGTGATTGACGGGTGGTTGGATCGACGACGCCATCGCTCCACGGCGCTAAGGCTGGCGAGGATGCTCCAAATGCCCTGATGCTAGCTGAAACCATTTACAGCTGCTGCACCTCCTCTTCACGCGTTTTGCGACGATACCTTCTGCCATCCAGACGGCCCTCATCTACTCTTCGGTGCGCACAACGTGCCTGGCGCACTGTCAACTTATGCGACTGACCGTTCCTCGCAGCAATTCGCTACAGCAAATGGTCCGCTCCATCCTCGTCTGACCTCGCCAAACAGAGGGTGACAAAACCCCTGACATTGGCGCTCGGCCCGCCGTCTCCTCCAGGTTGCGACCTCAATCTCTGGCTGCCATACTCTGTCGCGGGGACCGTCATTGACGCCCAGGCATTACAATGTCTCTCAATGGCCTGGATGATGTGAAAGTTTCTGAAGCCTACCAGTCTGCCCTCGCTGAGGCTGGCGGATGGTGAGTAGCTACCGTGAAAATATGCTGCCTCGCCAACCTCTGACTAAGTTTTAACCCCAGGTTCCTGCTCAAGTATACTTCAAGGGATGCAGTTCAAGTCCTTACCCGTGGATCTGGAGGCCTAGCAGAAGCCCGCGGGGCTGTCACGCAATATGAGGAAAAGTCACCACTGTACGGCTTCTTGCTCTACCGGCGCCGGAAGGTCTTGGTAAAGTACATACCGGATGGTACATCGCGATTACTGCAAGGTACAATATCTTGCAACTAGGAGCTAGAGATCTAAGCTAATATTTGCTTTAGCTCGTGTAGCCGTTCACTTCCAAGCTGTAGCAGAGAAATTCTCCCCCCACGATACCATTTTGTCAATAGCTACCGCCGAAGAACTTAACGACTCCGCTCTTATATCCGCCTGCGCTCTCCATACTGCTGCCCCTTCAAGCTGCTCGTCCAGCGGATCTTCCCGGCGGCAGAAGTTGGACGGAATAACAGAGGATGCCGAAGAAGGACAGAGTGCTACTGTCGACGATAGTGCTTCCTTTGCTCGCCCAACCACTTCTGCCTCGACCACTGCTCCCTCCACTTATGCTGCCTCCTTAATACCCACAATCATTGAGCCGGGCGGTATCGAAACAAAACCAAAGACTAAGACGGAGGCAAAGCCCGAGGTTATACAGTCCTCGAAAGCGCCATTGTCGGATAAGCCCGTCGAACGTCAAGGAACCCAGGCACCTGCACCTCAAGTTACTGCCGAGGCCATCGTGGAGCCATCAACTAACGAAAAGCCTGAAATCAATACAATCGATTATCGCGATACTCTCAAAAACTTCGATTCGCTATTCGAAAATGGCCCAGATCCTCGATTCTCTTCTCAGACGGCACGCCCTAGTATCTCTGAATTATACAGTTCCATATATGACCAGTACAAGCCGAAGGTGAAATTGGGTCCGCGACCTCGACCCTCAATCGACGGTAGCAGACGGCCACACACGTCGGGAAATGGTACTGGGGAGGTTGCGCGGCCAGTCTCTACTCTACCAGCCGGACTGCGCATTGCGACTAGGAAAATTGATCCAAAACGTCCCAAGTCAAGAGATTCGAGTGTAGTCCCAAGCATCGCATTTCCTCCTCCTCCTCCAGTACCTAACATTCCAGAAATGCCTCTATCTCCAATGCGAACAACATCAAGTCCCGCAAGTGTGAAATCCATGCCTGCACATAGCCATAGGTCTCCTGGACTCACTCCCGAGAAACAACGTCTAATGAAGGCACTGGAACTCCGGAAAAAGCAGATGAAAGCACAGAAAGAGAGAGCAGCAAGAAAAGCCGAAGAGTCGGCCAAAGAAGATGTTCTAGAAACAGTTTCAGAAGCACCAGTCATACCTGAGAAATCCGTTGTCAGGAGTAGTAGACAAGAAGATACAAATTCTCAGAACATAACGGAACCAACGACCGAGGTGATGCCTGCTTTAGAGAAGAAGACTTCCGAGCAACCGCCACAAGTTATTTCCAGAAAGAACACTCCACCGCCGATTCTCAGTCATTCACAAGAGGACACTGCAGTAGAGATGATGGTAAATAGTCAAGGAGAAACGGATGACCAACAATCTTCAGCGTCCGCCTCTTCGCCGACCTCTGCACAGACAAAAGCGTCATCGGACGCCACATCAACGAGACCTTCCTCTATATCCGAAGCAGAAGACCACGACGCTCTTTCCCTGCCAGAAAAACCAAATACTTCTCTCGAGTCTGAAAAGGACAGATCCCCAACTGAAACGACGCAGAGTCAAGAAGAGGAGAGGGATTCAATTGAGAGCTCACCAACGGTCGTGCCCGAGAAGGATTCTCCTAAATCGTCAGTCGACGTAGTCGAACAGTCGACATCTGAATCGCTTGAGTCCAGCGGAGGAACCCAGCAAGAAAAACCGACTATCAGCATAGAGGAAATGGTAGATGCAGTCGAACCTGCAGCACTATCGGCACTCAAACGGAGAAGTACCGTTGAAGTAAGAGAGAAACGCCGGGCACTTGTCGAGCCAATTCGTGTCAGTCTCAGCGCAGAGGAGTCAGATGCTGAATATCTCTCGGATGATTCGTTCATGGAGGAATTACAAAGCGCAAAGCTCGAGGAAGCAAAACCTATCTCGGTCGCAAAATCCCCCATGTCGCCATTCTTTCCAAGGAAGTCGTCAGTTTCCGAAGTGACGATTCCCGAGAGGTCTTCCTCAAATCAACTCTGGACCGGCCGACTTACTCCAGAACAAGTCGGCGGCGATCGGACTTCTTCCGGATCCTGGCTCGCAAGACCAGTTCAAGAGAATGTGGGTTTCGCGAAGAAAGTCAACGTTTCCTCCGGCATCTCTCAGAGGATTAAAGCCCTCGCAGAGAAATCGAACCGAGAATCGACAGCATCAGTAAGTCCAACTACGACTCCTGATGTATCTATTTCGATTGTTGCGCAACGAAAGTCGTCTTTTTTCTCGTCGCCTGCGTCCGGATCTCCTCCCCTTGTACAAGCAAACAAGCGTTTCAGCAGAGCTTCAGTTACGTCTTTTGCAAGCCCGACACCTAACCGTCATTCTATCATACAGCCTCAAATAAACGCGCAGACAGTTTACAATGTCCAAAAGCAGCCTGACAAGATCGAATCTGTTCAAGTCACTGCTCGTATCATTCGAGATCCACGTATTCAGTCACCGAATTTGACAATGCCAACGGAAAGCACGCCTCTCGAACTCCATCAAAGCCCCATCATAATCGACCATCAAAAGTCAGGCATGCCCGGATCTACCTCCAAAATAAGCTCGTCTAAACCAGAGCCAATATCCCCAGTGCCACCTTCATCCCCTCCATCAAGAGACGCCAACCTTCCTCGATCTTCCTCCGACAGTAGTTGGAGATCAATAGGGAGACGTATGAGCGAATCCAAAGGCTCCGTAACAGTGAGAAGTCAGTCAAGTGTTAGCTTAGACAGCTTCGATGAAAAACGTGACGAGAGGAAGGATAGAAAAGATTCTAGAACCAGCCGACTGTTCAGGAGGATGTCATCCTCGATTACATCTGCCTCTCGAAAGAGCCAAGCAATAAGCCCTACACTCAAGGAAGAAGATGACGAACTCAGCACATTACCAATGCTTCGGGAACCTCCGCCTGCAGTGCAAGTAGGGGATCTTAACGTTCAATTTCCCGACACACTGGTAAGTAATTTACCTTGTTTCATCAACATAATGCTGATTGATCTCCGTAGCTGTGGAAAAGACGATGGGTTGAGATTGATGGGACGGGTAGTCTTGTGCTTACACTTTCAAAAGCCAATGAGGTTTGTGCTGTTTCTTCCGTTGAGGCCACGATTGTTAACAAAGTACGTCTAGCACCCCCGAGGCATCACGAAACGATATCACCTTAGCGAGTTTCGGGCTCCTTATGCCCCCGATCAGGATCAACAGGAGCTTCCCAATAGTAAGAGCCTTATCGCCAAATATCTTTGACGATGCTGACCGTCTTATAGGTGTCATCCTAGACTTTCTTGACGGCCGGACACTGCAATGTGCATGCGAAACCTATGTGGCTCAAGTCCAAGTTCTCCAAAGTAAGTTTCATCCGTGATCTCAAATGAAATCTGCTAATCCTGTTCAACAGTCTTAAGAGAAGCACACGATGCCTGGATGGCCTACGGACAGCTACAATGATATCTCTCTGCCCCCAGCAACACCGCCACATCTTCCTTTTACTTTATATAATTGGCAGCGCCTCTTCTACTTTGCACGTCTTTTTTTACAACATACCCAAGCCTTGAGCTTCTTTCCTTGGATTTGGATGTCACCACGCAGCACGACCGTATGAATTGAGCATTTCCTTTTTATTGGGTAATACCCTTGGGTTTTTGTATGGTTGGGCTTGGGTTGGATTTCTGGGAGACAAAAGATTCTACAGCCGCATCTTCTCTTTTGTTTCTTGAAGCCTGCACAACGGCGCCGGATACCTACCATGCTCCGTTCGGCATATGCTTCACTTTATCCTTGAAGGCTCTTTGCTTGCTGCAACATACCCACAGTGGTTCGATGATTCTAGGCGGGAAGAAGGGCAAGTAATATCTGAACTTCGACTATATAATATTAGTGTCGCGGATATGGGGGCGATAATGATGCCTCGAATATCAAAGTCCATGTATTGGACCATTAAACTGTTCGAATATTACATCTCGATGGGACCCTGTGAAGTGAAGTACCAAATGGCTGAGTCCATCCCAAAAGCTTGGCAAAGTACCACATACAACCTCAAATATCAAACTAACTCGCAGCACAATCTCAACCCCCACTCCGGACCTCTCAACCTCCATAAACGCCACAATGTCCACCGCAACATCAAACCGATCCCTCAGACCCATTTCCACCGCCGCACCCTCTCAACACGCACAACCCCAACCTACCATCGCGCAGCAGCGGGGCGGAGGAGGTGGTGGAGGAGTAGGAGCAATGACGGCACCGACTCCGAGTCCAACGCCTGGACTGAGATACCCATCGAACAAGAAAACAATCTACGATCGGAATCTGAGCCGGAGCAAGAACGCGGAGCTGAGTCGTGCGGCGTTCGCGTACTTGTTTGTGGAGATGATAAGTTATGCGCAGAAGAGGGTGAAGGGGATAACGGATTTAGAGAAGAGGTGAATAATTCTTCCCCTTCCCCGACTTTAACTCTCATCATACACGCATTGAACACTCTACTTCTCCTCCTTTCATCCGCACAATTCTACTGAAGCATACAAACAAAAAATCTAACTCACCCATCAACCCAGACTAAACGACCAAGGCTACCCCCTAGGCCTCAAACTCCTCGACCTCCTCCTCTCGCGCTCCCCCTCCCTAACATCCCCCACCCTCCGCCCAACCCGCATCCTGCCCCTCCTCCAATTCATAGCGCAAACCCTGTGGCGGCACCTCTTCAACCGGCCCGCCGACGCCCTCGAGCGCTCCGAATCCGACCCGGCGCAATACATGCTCTTCGACAACGACCCGCTCGTCAACCAGTATATTTCCCTGCCGCGCGAAATGAGCCAGTTGAATTGTGCGGCGTTTGTGGCGGGCGTCATTGAGGGGGTTTGTGATGGGGCGGGGTTCTCGACCGAGGGCGTGTCGGCGCATAGTGTTGGGGAGGAGGGAGCTGGGGTGGGACAGCAGGCGAGCGGGGCGCAGCAGATGTGGCCTGGGAAGACGGTTTTCTTGATTAAGTTCCGGGAGGATGTGCTTGAGAGGGAGGAGATTTTGGGGAGGGGTGGGTCGTGAGGTTGGGTAGTGAGACGGGTCTCTTGGTGAGGAGTGTAAGGAGTGTGGGTTGTTGAAGATACGGCTTTTGCATTTGGGGCGTTTCCGGGGATATAGGAAGAGCATTTTCGGGCGTTATGGATTTGTTAGAGGGGGCGTAGGGGATACGAAGAGATAGAGGAGAGCAGAGGAGAGAATAGTTATCAAGAACAGTGCTACAATTCGAAGCACTGCTGGATGAAATGCACCAAAAACTGTTGGGCCAACTAACTGGTACTCATTAGACTTCCAAAGCGTGGCATCATCTTGTAGAATTATATACTCCACAATGGAGGAAAACTAAGTTTTACGCAGTACTCTCAAGAGCAGACATGTGCGAAGCTCCACCTAGAATTTAGACCGACTTTGCAACATGAGAGGGCTTTAAGTAGAATGAGTCGGCACGCCTCAAGAATGTCGTATATAACATAACCTACTGTGCGTTGTAGCGTACTCCTCATACATACAAGGCGCAATGATAGACCTTAACGCACCAGCACGATTGCCCCAACACGTTGTGCAAGACCAGACTCCTACAAAGATGCTTCAGCTTGTGCAACAGCTAGACTGAAACACAGCAACCTCCTCGGACGTACTGTATCCCGAGGTCAAAGTCAGCCATAGCAATAGAGGGTAGCGTTGTCGTTCATCATAGTCTAAACCACCGTACGCATATCCTCCTGCTCAATGTATAGTTCTACCGAAGAGAGTCAGTATTGCAAAGAGGTGTTGAAGCAAGACCGTAAAGAGGCGTTAAAGCACGGGGATCAACGCATGGAGTCCGCTTATGCGGAAAGTACTGGACGCTTACACTTAACATACACTCCAGTTCCGAAGTTTTACTGAAAGAGCGAGCGCTCATACCGGACAATTCCAGATATTGGTGTGTATGCGTGAGTAGAAACATTTCAAGGCGTATCATCCTCTCGTCCCGGGAGTCTAATCATGGTAGTTTCCGATGCCACTGCCATTGCTTTCGGATCGTAACTATTTGAAAGTGTGCCAATGGGCTGCCGTTTCCACATGCCTTGCCATTTCTGCCATCCGGCTGGAGGTGCATCTGGATCCACCAACTCGACATCGTCAACATCCATATCTTCTGTTTCCACTCTGATGAGAGCCTTCTCGGCATTATCAACACGGACGAGCGCTTGCGATTTGGCATGTAGAGCGGGTTCGGTGTTCTCATTTCGGTCGTGAATGCTCGTGGCTCCATCTGGGTCCGTCAATTCGGGCTCTCGGATTCTGCTGATTGATGTGATTTGAGGGGGTGGTGAGGAGTCTTTGATCAATAGCTGGCTATGAGGAGGCATTTCTGAAGTATTTCCGAGAGAAGCTTCGTATATTGGAGCCCATGTGTCGTAAAACAATCGATCCTTGCGAATTTTGCTCTCATCTAAGAGAGCTTCGGCAAGCTTGTGATTCCACAGTGTTGGATTCGTGAAGCATAGGCCCATCACATCTTCCCAAAGTTGTGGGTTGATTCTCTTTCGGCACTTCGCCCATTCATCAGACGTTAGGATATGTAGAAGCCACTTGAAGATGGCTTCACGAGATGGATCAGCTAAGATGGGCAGGGAACCTGTCGCTCTGTTCAGGAAGTCCATCATGCGCACAACGACTATGCGTAAGAAACTCCATTGGTGCAATGAGAGGTGTTGAAGCAGGTAATCCCACATGAGGAACGCGCCTTCCATCTTATTGCTAGGTCTAATTTGTCAGTAACGCATATCAAAGGGGGGAATCAGACTTACTTCTTGTCAGACGGAATGATAGTCCTCTCATCTACGAGAACCTCTGCAAGTAGCTCAAGATTATCAGAATTCGCCCCGCAAGATTTAATGCATGCCACAGTCGCCATTTGTCCAGCTTGGGATGTTATCTTGGCAGCTTCTTTTGCTTTGTGGAGCTTCATCTTTTCCTTTAATTCAGACCTACGTTCATGCAAGTATGATTTTACGATTGCTCGAAGGTCCTCTCGGAGCTTTCTCATAGTTTCCTGGTAGTGGATGCCATTTGGGCTCTTCGCGATTATGACGTCGAGTCTCTGCCAGTAAAAGTGCCATAGCCAATTGAGTGACTCCTGAGCGACAGCCTTGAGAGCCATCAGAGATGGCATCTCCCTGTGAACTATGGAGTGCCGGATTTCTACGAAGCTGAGAGGCAGATCAAGCGTTCTGGCTGTTTCATCCATCTGGATCTTTCTGGCAAGGTTCTGTCCTGTGTCGCAGAATCCAGTGACAAACCTGACGCTATATGTTAACACCAGCATCTAAGCAGGGGTATGGGTTAGATAGGGTTGAAGAAATACCTGCTAATCGCCGAAGCATATAGCAAGCGTAGAGAATGATGTGAAAGCTCATTCTTCTCTTCTTGTAGAATGACATCAACGAAGTTCACCGTAGAGTCGAGTGCAAGAGGGATTTCAAGTTTCCTTGCCCTCCATGCAATTACCTTGCGATGATGTTAGAACCATGGGCTCGCTCATTCTGTCTGATAATGTGTAGACTCACCCGGTTCACTGCATCCTGTCGCTTATCGTCGTCCTTGTACTCGCCCAGTCTGTACAGTTTGCGACGCAGTTCAGCGAGCTCTGTTACGTCTCGCCAGAGGGTTACGACAAATCGAGGCATGCTGCATAACAAGCTGATGCATTGGGCTTCAACTCGAAGCCCAAGGAAGCTCGAACACAACGTTTTGGTGATTGCGATTAGATTCTGCTCAACCACGGAATGCCGACGTGAACCGGTTGAAATTTCCTTCTAACTTTAAGCTTATTCTTAGTCTCGGTTCAGCACCAATCACAAACAGCTACACATAACGGCAGTGGAGTGCCATCGTGAAACCACGAAGACACAAGCCAGCCCTTTTAGAATGGGCAGCAAATCAGTCTTCCATTCCTCAGCAAGTGAGCACTACGTACTACCCGACGATAAGAATTGCCCGACTGCTTCGAATCGTAGAAACAGCCTAGCAAAATCACTAGCAAGTTTGAGAAACGGGGAGTTATTGAGCAACACACTTTCGTGTCGTGTTTCGTGGTTTGTACATATGTAGCTGTCTTTACGATACTACATCGGCTTTCGCCGTTCTTGCATACATAGTTTTCCATCCGTCCGCGAGGACGCGTAGCCCGCCGATGGGTAACAAGGGGTATCATCGATCGTCCCATCTTTTCCCGAACACCCAAACCCAACGCTATGCAAAAATGTAAGAAAATTGGGCCACCGAAGCAGGTCAGCTAAACGACCTGTTTGAAACGGGCCGAACCAATCACAACCATCCATATCCTAATCCGGCGTCCTGCACCGTACGTTGTTTGAGCTGTTGAAACCACCATTCCTTGGTGTAGGTCTCATCGTCATCGAAAAAGAAACTCTGTCCCTCCATGTTGGCTGGGAGCTGCTGCTTCGTGTCCAAAGGCCATTGCTGGGATTCTTTTGCTGGTGGTTCATCGACGCTTCCGTCATCCGAACTTGCGTCTTCATCGGCGTCTTCATCGGCGTCCTCCTCTGGCTCAGGCGGCTGCCAGGTTTCCTCCAATTTCAGTCCCTTTCCAGTCCCTTGAAGTAGACCCGACGATTGCCAGGAATGAGCGCCTTCTGGGAGATCGTACAGGCCCATGCCTACTAATTCCTTTCCCGAGTCCTCCATGTCCTCGTCTTCAAGGCCCGAGATTGATTTCTTATCTTCTTCGGTTGGTGGATATTGAATAGGAAGAAAGTCTGATGCAACAACCTCCGACATTTCACGCTGGGCCTGGTTACTCCGCACCCAATTCTGGACGTGCCAAGAAGTAGGCTCACTTGCAGGAGTGGAGTATGACGACAAAGCATATGATGCAGGTCGTGGTTGCCGAGGGATATCTTGCCAACTGGCCTCGGAGAAGTAAGATCCTCCACTCGTTGGCATGTTCTCGTTGGAATGCGAGAATGTAGGTATATTGCGCATTTGATCTAGAAGTGCCGAGCTCCGGCCAGATGATGATATACAGTCAGATTCAAAACTGGAATGTCGACCGGATTCTGATGCGTAGGCAATCGAGGTCATGTTTCCTTGTGTGGGTAAGGGTTCGTATATTGAAGAACGACTCGGCACATGGAATTGGTTTGATGAAGGATGCCAGCTCATAGGTCTTAATGCTTCCCTCCTTTCCGCTACTGTTTCCTGGTCTCCTCCTGTCAACCCGAACATCATGTTGTAATGGTCATCCAATGTAGCATAACGTTTCACTCCTGAGGTCGTTTTCCTCCTTTCTAGGACCTTCGGGCTATGATGAGTGCTTCGGGGCTTTTCTATCCGAGAAGATCGATGTCCGCAATGGCTTCCTGAGCTACGTGATAATCGGCGAGTAAGCTGTGAGGCGGCGATTTGTGTGGAGATGTCGTTGACCTGAGCATGATGCTCTGAGGGAGCGGTTGAGGTCATTGAGAAAATAACAAAGAGTACGAGTAGTTGTGTTCCTAATAGCAGACAAAGTGTGCAGCTGTGAGAAGTGATTCAAATATGGACGCATGGGAACTGGTACGCCAGAGGTGGGACATCTGCATAGGTATATGGTGAGCCAAGACATGTAGACAAATTGGGAAATATGGCTGGGACTTACGAGGAACAAGGACCATGTCGTGTTGGCCTCGGTGTGGTTCCAGGAATAAGCTAGATAGCCATCATGCCACTATGTATGGAAATATGCAGTTAAGCGGAAGTCATTTGCGGGACTATGAGAAAGTGGTCGTGAAGGAACGGCGGCTTGGGAACAGGCAGGCCAGTAGTGGCACGGCTGGAACGCGAGGAGAAACTGATCAACAGAATGAATTATGGACTACCTAGCCGACGAAAAGCCAATAATGATCAAATCACAGGACTACTAAAGGGAATTTCAGCGCGCGGGTATGTATCATGGCGCAACGGAGATCCGTGCCGCATACATGACGGCCGGTCTGAGAGACGACAAGGGAAAGACAGCACTCTCACGACGATGATGCCAGCAGTAGTGCGACTAGCTCGCCGGGACTCACGAGCGACTCAGCTGGGCCTCAAGCCAGAGCTGATTGCATGGGGCGGTGGCCGTCGAAGCGGTCAAGCAGGCTGGAAACTAGGCCGGTGTCGTTGTTGGACGAGGGAAGATGGTGCATTGCTCGCACTCGGCAGCTCGAAAGGTGTCGACAAGAGAGCAGGCAGGCCACGATTAGCCGCTTGACAGGATGGGCATAATTCTTATTATTGGCAGGTCGGCGGCGACACAGGTCGCGGGGGAGCAGGCCAATGGCAGCAGCAGGACGGGTGTGATGGGGGTTCAGAAGGGCAAGATCTCGTGTCGATGGGTACCCACCTCAGGGGGTTTTTGGCTGCAGTTTCGGAGAGAGTGGAAGGGTTGAGGTTGGCTGGCCCAGCGCAAATTCACGCCCACTACCCACCGCTGCTGCTCACGACGGACACTCCTGCTGGTCGGATGCTGTATGGGCGGCGGTGCTTGGGTGACATGGGCCACCCGCTTGGTTTGGCTGCGCGATCTGGGGCCTTCTGCGGGAGAAGCATCAGGCAGCTCGATTCACAAGTCGCTTTTCCCAGCCGAACGGCTTTACCAGTTTTCCAGAATCACCGTGCAACCGGCCTGTTCCCTGCAGCGGACGCCTGACTTGACAGCACTTGCTTAGGCGGTGCAACCGGCCCACAAGCAACAAGTCGCATGCTGCATCAGACGGCCGTCGCTGCTGGGGTGCACATGCAACGGCACCGCCGCAACACGGAAATTGCAGCAATCAGGATTCACAGGCAGATCACAGTCCTTCAGCCTCGCTGGCACCTGAGCAAGCACCCGTCTCCCCCAGCGTGGGACACCACCTCGGATGTCTGGGACGACTGGGATCGTGCATTTGCGCGCTTTGCTGGCTAGGCTGCGCCGAGAAAAAGCACAAAGGCCTTTCCTGCCATGTGGAGCGGTTTGGGTCTGAAACGGTGGAGGATGCTAACTGCTCCAAAGGAACATGCATGCTCTGTTCAGAGGGCCACCGGGGACATAACTCGGGAACACGATGCCAAAAAAGAGCCACCAACAGTAGTCATATGTCTGAGCCTCATGTGCGTAGGGGCGGAGTTGGTACGTAGTCGTAGAGTGCACCACGGGAAAGACCACCCAGTCAAGCTGACGATGGGCATAACGCGCGTTCCTTGGGGCCTCAACTAAACTAACAGATTCTATATCGAAAACTCTTCAAGCATATTCCGTCTGCCTAGCCAGTAGCCGCTCCGTACCCAGCAGCGAGGGTGCCTTTAACCATCCACATGGATATTCCGTCAACCGTCAGCCCAGCCAGGAGCGCAGGAACGGCATCGTGACTTTTGTCTGGCGCCTCCTCATTTACCAAAAGTCAAGTGCAACTGGCCGGCGATCGCCACGAAGGAAGCCGTGTTCACTGTCCCCGACTTAGGCTGTGTGACGCGGTGACCAAGCAAGGCGAATAGAGCAGAATGCCTAAAGTTAAGGGGTTCGTAATGCCTGCCACTATCCAGAAATGAGGAGTCGATCGAAAAGAGGAGCTGCTCGCTAACTTAAAGGATGACGGTCGTCTGAGTCTGCTTAAAAGGGATCAATCATGCTCCCCACCCGCAGACGGCGACCAGGCTGTAAGCGGCAATGCGTCTGATAGTAGCTTGATAAGAAAAGTCCCCGGCCATCTGGCGACGAGATTGCAGCCGAAGCGCCGATAAACCCTGGTCGTCATCCCGCCGGGATGATCGACAGCGGTGGTCGTGGTGTTGAGGAGTCTGGTTGGACGCTGGGCTCACGATCCGCTGTCGCTGCCAGGGGGCCCGGTCTGCTCAGCATCTGGAGAAAGGCGGACCAGGCACTTTCTCTGGAGAAAAACCAAATTTGCGGGCGTGCATGGATTACGCGTGCACAGGCCGAAGGAAGTCCAAAGGCTCCTCGCTTGGCTGCACCCAGGAACGCCATCGAACTGCTGGTCGGATGCTGGTTGCTGACGCAATAAATCCAATCATAATGAAAACAGTCTTTAACAACTGGACGGCACGGCCAGCTGCTTATGCTGGCAGAGGAGGAATCGGAATGCGAAATAATCAACGCTTGCAATTTGGACCCCCGTTGTTGTTGTTGTTGCACGCTTTACGAGTCGTACTGTACCGTGTATCTGCCAATACATACCAGGTCCCATGTATTCGCCGCCTGAGTCGTATGCATCCGCATTCGCATCCCACGCATCAATATTCAAACATGACCGCAGCCGACAGATTCCGGCTTGCTCTCCTACTTGGTCGTTTGCAACGCGCAACGGTGCACGACAATCATCGTCGGACCGCGAAGCAGCCTTGGAGCACTGCCGTGCGGAGTACTTGTTTGCCGCATCTCACGCAGCAACAGTGCATCAAGACCGGATTGTCTGGCTACATTGGTGACGCTTACAGGCTGTGTCCTCAGGGTTCTGCACGCCTGTGACTGTGAATGCGAGGGGTATGAATTGCAGAAGGCTCGGAAGCCACGACACTAACCACTACCGCCTGTGCCAGCAACAGAGCGGTGGGCCTGTCTGTTGGAATCACAGTTGAAGGCAGCAAGCCGCTGTTTCAGCAGCGCCTCCGTTTAGCTGGTCACAACCATGCCGTGTGCTGGAGTTTGGAAATATAACGGGAAACTGTGGATTCTAGCAGCCTCATCAGCCTAGCTATATGCATCACGGCAAGACACAGAATGAAAACCCTTAAATGACGTACCCCCGCGAGTCCCACGAGACGGGTGGGTCCAAACGTGGCGTCGCATCGTGAAAAGAAAGGCAGCGGCATAAGCGGCATCGTCCATGATCAGGATCGAGAATGCGCACATCCTGCTAAAGCCCCTTGCGTCGAAAGACTCGTGCATGTGGGTGGAAAAGTCTTCTGATGAGTGGTGCAAAGAAGCCAATCGTCAGCGCCGTCTAATGCCGTCGAGTCCGTCGGTCTCTCACAGAAGCCTAACGCAGGCAAAGTCGAAGGTGACAAGGCTCGTTGGAGTGACTGGAATTGGATAGGGCCGGGCTTGGTTGGTCTTTGCTGCACTGTGAGATGATCGCTCCCCAGTCAAGATGCAACACTCCCTGGAATAACAATTCCCTTTTAGTTTATCGTTTTAATGACTCTTGTCCTGCGTTCTAGACCGTCAAACACTGGGTTACTACTCTCGGCTTCCGGCCTGCACGCCCCAGCAATAATGTGTCAATCTGTCTTAATACACATTGGTACGTTCCCACCTTGACTCAGCAGGCTTGAATTATCCGACGAGCCACCCGATCGGGCAGTCGGTGAAGTGTACCTTTGGAGCGCAGATGCACCCCCAATATCTGCCTGTCATGCGCACTTCGAAAAGCCACAGCCAAACCCAACGACCGGTTGGCTGCGCCTGTACAACTATTTGCCAGCGAGGAAACGGAAAAGCAAGATTATGGCCTTTCATAGCTCTTAACCGACGGCCTCCGCCTGCGCACCATGGAAACTATATTCACAGCAAAGCGGCAACGTGGAAGTGACATTTGCAGTGTCGTGCTTGTTGCTGACGGCTGGAAAACTCTGTTTTAGCGACTGGCCGGCGTGCCACACGAGCAAGACAAAAGCGAAAAAGCATCCGCTGCAGGCTGCCTGTACCTCTAGCATGTAGCATCATGCACCTTGTCTCAACTGTTGTTTGTCCCTCGATGGTGCTATGTGCTCTAGCGTTATATCGGACCTGAGGCGACTACTTTCGTTACTCTGGAATGCCACTGCTGAAACCTTGAGCACAGTCTCGATCCTTGTTTCTTCCATCTAATGCAAGGCAGTACTGCGGTCATGGCGAGCTTATTATCCTTTCCTCCTACTTTGTCGCGTTCCACTCCTGCCTTCAGACGAGCTGACTCCGTTTCGTGCGTCCCCGTTCAATGCAGATCGGGGTCGCCTTACTTGGGAGGCATACTGTCAGATCCTGGTCTTGGCCCGCGGTCAGCACGGAAACAACCGCAATCACGGCAATCACTATTGGGGGAATGACATTATTGCGCAGCAGTTCCGACAAATGATATATCCGAGGTCGGAACGACTTCATGCTTATCCCTCAAGCAGTCATAGAGCCCGCCCATGCCTGTTACACCATAAGCCTGGGGCCTGCATCTTTAACGACAATCGTTAAACATGCTCCGGCTGCTGCTGGCCATACTTTATTATTTTACCATGCAATGCAGATCTTCTGTCATACTACCGTTGACGTTTCTGTCAGACCTGCCTTGTGGCAGGCAATAAAGGAGATCTACAGAGTACTGTGGCAGAGTGGGAACCTGAACTCGTATAACCCACTATCTCTTTAGCATGTCTACTTCTTCTTGGCCTTGTACCGTCATCTGTCGGTCCTTGTTCCGGACTTACTGGCTGACGAAGCTACGCTTGTCTATGCACACTCTCCTCCTCACCCGAAGCCATCCCACCGTTTGCTCACTGCTCAGGCATCACCTAATAAGTATCTATCAAGGTGCCTGCATTGTCTCATCCTCCAGGCTAAACTCATCCCGCCCTCGTCGATCAGCCTCCAAAACATGTACCGTGGTGAAGACCACATCTTCCCGTCTATTTTTGGACCACCCAAGGAGCCCGAAGCCTTGCCGTCCGCTAAATAGCCGAGGCCAAATCCGAAGTATTGCAATCTGATGGAAAACGTCGGATGTTGCATCAGTTCTTTGGGTACGGGGTGCAAAGGAATTTCATCACTGGTAGAAAACAATTTGGCAAAATCCCGATTCCGACACAATGCGTAGATCACGGGAGTTTCGAACCAGACCCAAAGTTGCATGCATGTGCCGTCTCAAAACACACCGCTGCTAAGCTGGTCGCGACACTACGGAACAGTAGACGCAAGAAAGAAATCTTCCTTGCGTCCCAAGATCAATCTCGATTCAATCTTCTCCAATATTCCTCTCTAGTAACGCTAGTGTCTGTAGTGGGTAAAATCAACCCCTCGCTGATTTCCCAAGGCATCGCATCTCGGCAGCAGCCAAGTGATCACACAACGCCAGCACAACGATGAGAATCAGACCATGAGAGACAAAACAGAGTGTAACTCAAAGTATTTGCCTGCCTAGGCTGCTTATAACAAGCTTCATAGGCAAGGCGTGGAGCCCTACTCTGCCTATACGTCTTAGATCATGAAAGCAATGCGAGAGTTTTGATCAGCAAGCCGGAATAATATATGCTAGGACAGCCAGGCTTCACTGCTCACCTGGAACGCCTATCGGCATTTACCAATCGGCCTCCGCATGATCTTTCGCAATTGTTCTTCCTTGTCATCTCATCTTCTCTCCACTCTTATACACCTACCCAATCTAGCAATTGATGAAAGACCTTTCCTTTGCATACTCCACATTTCACGCGTTCAACTTTCCCCTGCCAGTCAGCTTCTGACCGGACAACTTCACGTCAATCATTCGGACTTTCTTTTTACTTGGCCAGGACCGTCATACATACCCTTCTCTCATGACGTGTTTCCTTCTTTGACCACTTGCCGTCACCGCCTCATCCTCTCGAAACTTGCTCATCGGCAAGATTGTCTCCGCACTGGAGGTTCCGTTCGCTGTCCGTGAAACTGTTTCAAACCAACACTACCGGAGGATGTCTAATCGAAACTCACCGGTCTTTGCGATTGTTCAAAGCCCCAAACGTACATTAGGCCTCCCAGATGCATGTTGGAGGATTTCTCTTCGGGAACATCATTATTTGGGATCCCTTGAATGACTCATGTCAGTGACACGATTTTTAGAGGTTTTAACCTGGCCCGATTATCCTGCGGTGACCCACCTCGTTCACGGACTTCTAGCTCAAGGATGGGGAGTGGCTGGCTGAAGTGCATTTCGGCATCCGCTCCTTCACACAACGAGTATTCGCGAAATCTTAACCTCGTTTTCATTCTTCAGAAGTTTCTTCAACCTACCGACGTTCGAATAGCACTATCATGGCCATCCAAGATGGACCGACGAATGGCATTTCCGTCTCCATATGCTCTGAGGACCTACACTGGATATCTAGCTAACAAAGAGGTCAAAGACTGAGGCGTCAACCACATTCTCCCATGCCAGCATGCTAAGTCCACAGGCGTCAGTGTCCTCAACAAGTGGCTAATCCAGCGTTCAATAATTCGAAACCCACGAAAGTCCACAAATCTGAACAATAATCTCGCCCCAGACCACAAGTTGTAAACCCGAAAACCTCCGTACTTAGTCTCCCTAACTTTTTTTTCCACCGAACACAGTTCCTTCGAACTTCTAGAAATCCAGCTCATCCCAGAGGCTCCAAGCAAGTGCAACGAAAGACCAACGACCAATCGCAATCGTTCCAATAGAGTCAAATCAGGACGCATAGAAATACATTGGGATATGCATCTCATGGCTCCAGAGAACCGCGAGCTGTTACATCAGTAGGAGGAAACACTACACGCCAGGTGCATGACAAGCTCGGCGATTCGAGAAAGACACGAAGTCACTAACGCAGAAGAAATAAAGACCTGTCCACGACATGATTAAGTGCGGCTAACCCGTTCTCCCAAGATCTTATTGACGTGTTTCCTACTTCCCTTGAATATTTCTTGGAAGTTGATGGAGACGCAGCCTCCGAGCAAGAAATCTCTCCCCCTCTCTCTTTATCTTTGAGCACAAATGCCAAAATCAAAAACTTCCCTCTGTAGCTCTCCTTTCCGATCCATCGAAGACCACGCGATGCTGCACTGATTATTCCAGCCACTTGAAAGCGTAATTGTGATCCAGATAGTCTTAAGAACACAAGCAATGGTCCGCCCAAAGAATTTGTCTCCCACGTCTAGCGGACTAGTGCCGAGGCACATATGGCTGGATTTGCTGATTGTGGAAGTAATAAAGCAGGCAACGAGGTAGTGATTGGTTTTGCCAGAAAGTAGTACGAAAAAGGATATCTGCAGATATACGTTATCATGAAAGGCGGAGCGGCTCAGCGGCTCCATCTCGTCGAAAGGGGCATGTGAACGCGAAATCAGATCTCGAGTCCAAGAACACAAGGTCAGCTGTCAAAATACCAGATAGAATCTCTACCCATCTCACATAATGCCATACGACTTTTGTAATATGCGAATCATAGTATACACGGAAAACCTCTACAACTCACGCTCATGCAAATTTCTTGACGAATAGCCCCTTTCGCCCAACTAGTACATACTTCCCACAACCTAATCCAATTATCCCATAACCATACCCTTCAAGCCGGCCATATCACCCTCCTTGGCTGCAATTTCAAAATACCCATAGATGATTGTGACAGCGAGCAGGATACCGGTTCCGCTACCTAGGGCGCCAAGCAAATCACTTCCGACTGACAATGCACCAATGCAGGCACCTCCGAAGGCGGCGGCGGTGGGGATGACACGCTTGAGTTCCTTGTACATAGATTCTTCACGGTGACCGGCCATGACCAGACCTTGTTCCTTAAGCTGTTTGGCGACGTCACGGGGAGAGGAGCCAGAGACTTCGATCCAGGTCTTGGAGAAGACGGCGCAGGCGACTAGCATGTATACGACGAAGACAGCGGTTTTGAGGGGGTCTGAGAGGGCTTCGGTTATGGAGAGAGGAGGGGACCTGGAAAGGCCAGAATATTAGTATTGCAGTATAAAAAATTGAGGGTTCAAGACGTACATATAGTAGGCAACACCGGAGGTAGCGAACAGCTGAGCGGATCCCTCACGCGGCTCCCAGACACCTAGGAGCTTGACCAGGAGGTTGTCAGAAAAGCGGGAGTACAGCATTTGGCTGACAAGGAAGATATTGGAGGACAAGGCTGATTGCAGCATAATAGGCATGTTGGAGGTATAGAACAAGCGAACTGGGTATGAGCCGCGGACACCACGTTGGCGGGCAGACTTGACGGGGATCTCAACACGGAAACCTTGGAGATAGATGACTGCGCCAAAAACAACGACGGTCGCCAAGAGGTTCATGACGTTGGGGAGGTTCTGACGGTAGAAAGCTTCGCGCAGAGCAATAGTCTTGTTAGGCCAGGTGAAAAGGAGGTGGACAAGGGCGATAATGGCACCCTCGAATTCGGGACCACGGCCGGTGTTAATGGTGGTGGGGGAGAAGGCCTTCCACACGATGGATTCGCAGATATTGGTGGCAATAAAGAGGGAGATACCACTTCCAAGACCATAGCCTTTCTGTAGAAGCTCGTCCAGGAGAATGACAATGAGACCAGCAATAATGAGCTGGATGACAAGGAGCACGCAAATACCAGCGCCGAGATCCGATGGCTGGCCGTAAAGACCGGAGATAACGTAGACGACAGCTTGACCAAATGACAAGAGGATAGCAAGAAGCTTCTGCGCGGTCTGGTATAGCTCGCGGTCCGACTTCAGGTCCAAATTGACGTCAATCAAGTGGGTACCAGCGAGAAGCTGGAAAACCATGCCAGAGGAGATAATCGGCGTTATACCCAGCTCCATCAGTGTTCCTCGATTACTCGCCATCATCATACGCAACCAGTATAGAGGGTCTGATGTGTCTGACGACACAATGCCGTATAAGGGCATCTGGCTCATGACCAGGAAGACAAGGAGAGTTAGACCCGTCCATACTAGTCGGTTGTTGAAAGGGACTTTGCTCTCGGGTAGCTGGATCTCGGGGACGAGAGGTACAAAGGGCTTTACGAGATCGAGAAACCGTACTATGTTGCAATAACGGGTTAGTATTGAGACCAATTCGGATATTTGTGTGGAATGGGGTTGGGGATGCGCCATAACAGCTGAGTGCAGGATCGAGGGAGCACTTACGGCCACTCATGATTGCGGTTGAATGGCTCTATGCGAGAACAAAGGAGATGAAGGGAGCGAAGGGAAAGCAGAAGGAATTGAAGGGAGGGGGATGTAGGAGTTGATGAGCTTTTGGAGGACACGTTGTGTCGCTAAACTTCGAGCTCAAAATCTAATATTATGTAAGCATACTAGCGCAAATCTATCCCTGAGCTAATCCTAACTAAACCTTCCACCCTCTTCTATTTCGACCTCGCCCAAGAGATGGAACACCTGTTCACATTGAGTATACTCTATACACTTCAGTACAGGAAAGTTCCGGTCGACTCAGTTCTATAAGGGACCTTCCCAAGTCCATGTCATCTATGCAAACTACCAGCAATGGAGAATGTAGAGCGCAACATCCTCCTAGAGAGGCTATGGATTCATTCACCCACTGTGGGCAGGTATATTTCAATACATGTTCACAAAGGTGATTCTTTTAGTGAGGTCCCTGCATATTTGATGCCTAAAACATAGCAAGGTAAAGGCGCTCACTATCACATGATCTTGCAACGAGACGACTTCTTCGTCCAGGCAAGGTAGGTGCCAGACAGCAATGCTGTGGTACAGAACAATTTGACTGCTTAGTACAAGAGCTACTATTGTACATGTGGCTTCATTGAGCATATCGAGACACTTTGATAATCAGAAGTACGGTTAAGCTACTTCTGCACGAAGATTTACAAGTATGAAAACCGATACCGTAGTACATACCACCTCTTCTTGCGGAATAACCATCTTTCATAAGCCAACTTTTCGTTTCTTTCCCTTGAAGACTCGTCACCTTTTTGGAAATTCGCATACCAATCTTAATTTGATTGGAGGATGGAAATTCCCCATATCCAAGTCATCGGCTAAATTGATTGTACCTGGCATTTCATTTACTCTTATACATGATCCACAGCTAACGGAGTATTTTCTGTATTGGATCTTCACCTGTTTCCCGGTTACGAATACTTAAACTCATCTAATTTTCCATCCTTTAAAACTATGTGTTATGTTGCTTCTAGGCATTCATCATTCCCATAACGACACCCTATTTCTCTGACTAAGCCATCATGCGTTTCTTCGACTTAGTTATAAGCTTCCTACTCTTCTTCCAACCCTCCTTCTCCCTCGTCGCCTTCCCAGGTGCCGAAGGCTTCGGCCGCAATGCCATTGGTGGCAGGCAAGGGTCAGTTTACATCGTCACAAATCTTAACGACACTGGTACCGGTTCTCTCCGCGATGCTGTATCCCAATCCGACCGAATCATCGTCTTTGCTGTTGGTGGCGTGATCAATATCAAGGACCGGATCGTGGCATCGAAGAGGGTTAGTATCTTGGGACAGACGGCGCCGGGAGGAGGAATTACTGTCTATGGAAATGGTTGGAGCTTCTCTGGGGCTGATGATGCGATTGTTCGGTATGTAAAAGTCAAAGCTTCTTTTATTCTGCTGTATAGTATAACTTGTGGCTTCAAATTTCAATACCTCGCAGATTCAGTAGCTTCTATAACAAGTGTCGCGTTGTTATTGAGCAGCGTCTCCAATTCCTCGTCATTATTTCCCAAACATGCCATCCCACCGAAAATTGATATACCACCTCTTTCAAAAGAGCCATCTCACTTACCATACCAAATCTACTTCTATTCCCCATCTAACCCGCTCACCAGCTACATCCGCATCCGCATGGGCAAAAACGGCACCAGCGGCAAAGACGCCATAACCATCGCCACCGGCTCCAACATGATCTTCGACCATGTCTCCGTAACCTGGGGCCGCGACGAAACCTTCTCCATAAACAGCGACACTGCCGCCAACATCACAATCCAAAACAGCATCATCGGCCAAGGGCTCGAAACGCATTCCTGCGGCGGCCTGATCCAGACATCCACTGGGGGCATAAGTCTCTTCCGGAACCTCTACATCGACAACAAAACACGAAATCCGAAAGTTAAGGGTGTGAATGAGTTTACGAATAATGTGGTGTATAACTGGGGAGGCGGAGGCGGGTATATAGCTGGGGACTCGGATGGTCAGAGTTATGCTAACGTAGTGGGGAATTACTTCATCAGTGGACCGAATTCATCTGTTTCGGCTTTTACGAGGGGAAATGCGAATTTCCATGGCTATGTCGATGATAATTTCTATGATGCGGATAGAGATGGGACGCTGAATGGGAAGGCGATTGCGGTTGATTCGAGTAGCTATGGCGGCATGGTTATTATGGCGACGCGCTATGATTATCCTGCTGTGTCTCGTGTTCTTTCTCCCGCGGATGCGGTGGCGTATGTTGTGGCTTATGCTGGAGCGTCTAAGGTTCGGGATGAGGTCGATACGCGCCTGGTCTCTGAGCTCAAGTCTTGGGGTAAGGAGGGGGAGCTGATATCGGATGAAAATGTTGCGCCGATGAGTGGGCCGGGAACCCTGGCGGCGGGTACGAAGCCAGTGGATACGGATGGTGATGGCATACCGGATGATGCGGAGACGAAGTTGGGAACTGATCCGAATAAGGCGGACGCGATGGGGGATAAGGATGGCAATGGGTATGTCAATGTGGAGGACTGGGTGAACTCTTTGGTGCCGAGTTCGTATTGAGGATTTAGAAGATTGTCGGCGGATTTGTAAATAGTGGAAAAATAGGTTCACATTGCCAGCTTCGGCAACAAAGATGCTACATGATTCATACAGGGTATCTCCAACTCTCTACTTTCTGCCCGTACCCAGCTTCCAAAGATTTCCTCCCTTCTCTCTTTCCTCACGAAAGAGGTACATTCCCAATGAGGTTCCAGTCCTGGCCATCATACTGCACTTCCTTCAAGGCTCCTCCAGCCTGGAAATAACATCTTGCCAGATCGGTATTCGCCGTCAAGGGTATATTAAACCACGATGGTGCCGTTATACAAGCGATCGAGGTACCGTTATCCGCTCCATCGAACGCAGAAAAAGTCAATGGTCCTTTCCAACCCGACGCATCGTCCTGCCACCGTACTTGGATTATAGCGTTCTGGTCTTGGTAAAGCACGTAAGTGTTGAGGTCGTTTGAAGTGGTGGAGTTGGTTCGGGCGAATGTGAGGGATGCGAGGGCGGCGCCACCGGGAATCTTTTGGGTAAATGGAGTCGCTGGTTGCGAATTCGTTAGCCCAAGCGCAGAAGTGATTAGAAGGGTATTTCATTCGGGCGACTCACTAGTAGTATAAAAACTAGGCACCGGCGTATTCCTTTCGAAATTTGCCAAGGTCTCGTCGCCTTTTTGGTAGAAGAGGTACATCTAGTTTGTGTTATTCGAAAATTCTTGGTCCTTTCATTAGCTTCTGTTCAGTTTACCATCGAAATATTCTGCGCTTCCGGAATCAGTGATATCCCTCCCCCTTCAAAGGCCGTAGCATTGACAGATCTGCTGGACCAGGTGCCAGGGACGCTTTGATCATAGACGATTTCGTGAAGTTCTTTATGGGTATCTTGGTAGAAGATAAAGGGCCAATATGTAGCTAGATGAGAGAGGGTATCTGCCCGGATTTTGAGGGCAGTTAGACTCCCGCTGGCGCCCGTTGCAGTGGTCGAATCCCAATTCCATTCGTTTATATGATCTTGAAAGATATTAGCACCAGTTCCAGGGTTAAAGATCGTAGATGCATGGAAGTAACTCGTCATACGTGTTGGAAAAGTGAACTTTCGATACTGCTTTTGACTCTCGGTCAAATGTCAAAATTTGCCATCCGGGGCAACGTTTAAAAAAAAAAAAAGAGAGTAAAATTGTCAATGTTGTAGAGTTTATCAAAGACCAAACCATTCCAACAAGCATGGGAACCGGAAAGGCGTACAGAGACGAAGACTCGGTGTGAAATAGAGGGACGTCCGCTTCAAAGGCAAGACTTACTAGTATCATCTAGATAGAACAGTTCAACTTGGAAACCCTATTGTGCAAGGATTAGCGCATGGTAATTGGGGTGGAGAACAATCCATCATACACTTTCGAAGAAGTTGGCGTAGTAGCTCTGGTTGAAATTCGTGATTGCAAGTGGACTACCCGTTTTAGCCTTCGCGAAGTTCGATGTCTTTGTCCATGAGGTAGATTTGGAGTCAAACTCCGACGATTGAAGTAAGTCATGCTCATCCTGATAGATCAAACGAATAGTGAAGTCGTTTCCAGTGTGCCAACCCGTGACAGCCAAAGGGGAGAGCGCAGCAATCCCGGTCGGCTTGGAGCTCGGGGAAGCTGATGGGGTTCCTGTGGGCGATGTATTTGAGGACTTTCGACCGTTGTTTGCTGCCGCTCCTAGAACGCCTCCAAGCACAGCACCGAGAATAACCAAAGCAACGAGGATTGCTGCGACCCAGATCTGCCATCGCTGGAACCATGATTTTCGAGACGGACCCACGAATCCTTTATCCGCTCCATATCGATTCTCTTGCACGGCTCCGTAAGGAGAACTGGTTGGCGGATAGAAATCTTGACCTTCTACTACCTCTAAGCCAGCTTGCGAGACGATGCGGGGTGGAACTGCCTCTTTCTCATTCTAACGAAGTGTGAGCTCAACATGATGAACGAGATGGCAACTGTACATCGAATCTCCACTTACACTCATGTTCTCAGGTTCTTCGCCTCATCGACGCGGTCTGAAAGTTGCAGCGCGCGGAAACCTAGAGAGAGGAAGCAAAGGAGTCACAACTCGCTCTATCTCCCCATGAGCTCGCAGCGCTATCTTAGCTTCGTAAAATGCAAGGCTTGGGCTGCGCATCCTCCTTGCCAAGGTTTGCATTGTTTTTTCCATTCATCTGGTCTCAGCTGGGTCGGGGACCCAATCAAAAATGGAGTTAGCCGAGCATTTTGCACTCCCAGCCCCATGCCCAGTTCGTTCGAAGTTCGTTCGAAATCTCGGTCAATGACTTGATCAAGTTGGGCTGAATCCCATTATTAGAGCCTTGTGGCCAGGGCAGACTTTGGTGACAAGGCTGTATCAACTTTAAATAGGGGCCGCGCCTCATGATTCCCAGCCTTATATTTGAGGCCGTTGAGACCTCGAAGCGCCGAACGATAAACTAGTCCTAGGGGACGACGACGGAGGGACGAGCTGGCGGATATTTCTCCGGAAAACAATGGAAGAGGATTGTAGAGTCCGGTCCGGAGTGCAAAAGAGCCCCCAAGAGCTGGGATATTCGGGTTGTCGACTCTGAGCTGGGAAGAGTGTGTATTGTTGGGACGTCGGATCAAAGTCTCTCTTAGGAATTAAGCGTGACACTACGTGGGTGGCCTTAAGAGGCTCGAGCATGTAAGCGTTGGATCCCACAATGGCGACCGTTGTGAGATGGATGAGATCCAGTGATTAAGACTCATATATTTGATGTCTTGCCCGTAGCCCGACAGCCGTGAAAATGATCATGCAAATGGCCGTAAGAACGTTACACATGCTGAATTATCCACAGACTTTTGAGGTGGTGAGTACGCTTACTCAACACCTTGCCGAACATCACACATCTTGAACGCTCTTCGAGTGATAGAATGCATTGTATTCCCATTTCTATCACTGCTAACATGCCTCAGTAGGCATGGCACTAGATGTCCATCCACATGAAAAGTAAAAGCCCGGATGCAGCCAGCCATATATCCTAGTGTAGCCGACTGGAACACTGAAAACACTGGAGCAAAAGACAGTTCGCTCGCTCGCTGAAGTATCAAAGAGATCTCATATAACAGGGGTATCAGGATCATCATCGTCATCGTGCTGTAAATTTCCTCACAAGAATCAAAAAACCGTGCAACCGTGCCAACGTCAATCTTACAAAGATATACAGGCTACCAAATACCACAACATGCAATTCAGAATCATAGCATAAGCTGTGTAACACTTAAGGTGCAATATCACGTGCATCTGGGTCTAACGATAAGTTCGAGCTTCGCGAAGAGGGTCGCAGTATCTTTTCCCTCACAAAGCTTCTCGGCGGTGTTGTTGTCGTCAAATCTGATTATGGATGGGTGACAATTAGCTTAGTGTTCTAGTCCTTATGCGTGACCTAGAGGACCGCCCTCCGTCAGTAGAACATCAAGCAAATCGTAGCCGCCGACATCTGGGCCAAAGGTGGTCTGGTTAATTTCGGCGCCTTGATTGTTGAGAAGAGGATCCAAAGGCAACGTAAGCCAATCTGGCAGGCAACCATTAGGATCACCATCATTCCCTAGGCCGGGGGTTGTGGCGCCGAACATAGCAGCACCAGTGAAATCGTAGCCATTTGGACCAAATCCAGGTGGGGGCATGATGGAAAAGTTATTCGAGTTTGGATCGTACGTCTCAGACGAGATTCCCCATAAAGCTTGATTGGGGGTTGTGCGGCCGCTGGCGCTCACACCCATGGCAGGGTTATCAGGCATGTGATATCCGGAGAAATGGGAACCAGACTGTAGGTGAATTGGTTGCGGTGGAGGCATGGCAGGTGTCTCTTGGCCAGCGCGAGGTGGAGAACGGCTAGCTGCGCGAGAGAGGCCGTTAGAGCCATTGGCGGCCAGACGAATAAATCGCGCACGAATGCGGTTGGTGAGGGTTTCCACAAGCTCAGCGAATCGATTGCCAACATGAACATCATCCACGATCGAGTTACGGAGAGCATCGACGGCCTTGGCTAGTAGACCGAGGGATATAGCAACATCGTCTTCTGTCGAACCAAGGGCAAAAGTCTTGAGGAGGATGATAGCAACGGAAACAATCCTGAAGAACGTACGAACGGGTGCATGGCGAAGGTACTTAGGGTAAAGTCCGTCCACTACAATCTTTAGGATAGTTCTGCTGGCATCAATTACCTCTTTGATGTAGTATCGGTCATTGCCGTAGCGCTTTAGTAGAGTACTCATGGGGATCGCTCCGCCATCCCTAGAAGTTGAACTAGAGGGCATGTTGGGCTGGAGATGACTCTGCATGGGAGTCTGTTGTGTGCATCGCTCTACGACAGCCTGGAGAGCTAAAGAATTGAGATACACCCGACAGTACTCGTATTCAATCGTAAGAACATGACGTAGTTGCTCGGGTACTATCATCGTTGTTAGTTTTACGCCGAGAACTTCTGATTTCGAGTATCATACCTTGCGTAGCTTGATCAAACTCGCGCTTCCACTCCATCAAGGGCGGCTGGAAGGCCTTTAAGCATTCTTCATAACCACCAGATTTGATCAAGTCCCGAGTATGACGGCGATTTGCGAACATTGTCAGATTACCATTCTCCATAATCTTGGCGATACGTGCCCAGAAATCGACTACCAGATCCTGGACAGCGTGTCGGTTCTTCGTTGCCGTTGACTCGTAGGGAAGGCGTTGTCCATCGGGGCGTAGCATCGACGGCTGTTGACGCTGAATGTGGGTCATACGCTCCAGGAAAATCTGGTTTGGAGACTTGGTCGCAAGATTGCCGTCCCGCTCAACCCTTGGTAGCATGGATGCCAAACCAAGACGTCCGCTAGTCTGCGTCACATAGATCAAAAGGAGCTCTTTGAGATGATTCTTCCGACGAAAGTAGGCTTTAACAATAGCGTGAGAGAGATGTTGATTGGCCTCCTCGAATTCCACTTCGCTTGTCTCATCGAATACTGTAACATCACGGTAAGCATCCAAGTGGCAAGATCCGCAGTGGAAAACATACCTCCAATCTCGAAAGCTAAGGCCGTTGCGTTCCCGAGCAACATCCAGCACCTGTACATGGGTCAGCCGGGTCAAGACATAGTACGATAGGGGACGAACATTCGGTCACTTCGCCAACATGGTTCTAGCCAGCTATCGATACGTTGACCACCAACTCCTCGATAAAGGTCCGATGGGATATCAGCTCCATCAACGCCACCGGTTGCATCACCAAAATTGTCTTCTGGAATCACAAGTTCATCATCGTCATCCCCTGGCGGAAAGTGTAGCGCACGGGGGTGCCACTCAGTCAAGAGCATAAGGCTCTCCACTGTTCCAAGAGTGCGGAGACCCTTGCGAGAAAGTGGATTGACATCCGATCCGGGTTGCTGTCCAGCACCACAAAATCCGCCACCAAATTGTTCTTGACCCCAGATCATACGATCAATCATGCCCTGGAGGTACTTCCATAGCTTTTCATGGATTGCGGCGGCACGAGAAGCTGCGCCGGGTCCAGCGAGAATTACGAATCGGGAGGAGATAGTCAGCAAAGTGACGGTGAGCATTGGCTCTTCCTTGAGCAGTCGGCTATGGGTAGCATGGTCGCGATAGTCAGGGACGACGATCGGTGTTAGGGGCGAGAGGTAGAGGTAGAAGTAATCCATGTATGCAATAGCTTCTTTCGAAGTCAGCCATCCAGCCCGCACAAAGCGGAATCTTGACCAAGCTCTGACGGCATCTGCGAAGCTCGCTTCATTCGGAGGTTCCGGTATGCTAGATGATATCGCATGTGCGATGCTGGGATCAACGACAGAGCCAGCCATCCCATGAGACGATATGCGCCCATCAAAACCCAGGGAACCATTTCCTCTCGGGCTGGTAAAGCTTGCCTGAGAACCAGGTGTATTTCCGATCATGGAAGGACGCTGATGGCTTCCAGAGCTGCCTGTCCGATGATGATCAATGTCTCCATTGCGACCAGCTGCTTCGAACAGAAGATTCAGCGCATCGTGGCCGCTATAAACCTCTTTGGTCTGCAAAATAGCCGCTGTTGCATTATTCACCGTTTGATCCTCCTCCTCAGTTCGCGGGCTCGCACCTGGGCGTCGGAGGGGTTCATATCGGCCGATGGAACCACCTGGGGTCAGAGGCTGCTGTGGTTGATATCCGAGGGGATTGTTGGCGCGGTTGATAGAAATGGGCTCTGGGAGGTGGGCGGTAGGCGTGACTGATTCGTTAGTCGTCCTCATACGCTTCCTGCCATTTCGAATCTCATAATCGGATAGCTCTCCTTCATCCAGTCCGTCACCATCATCGGCGGACCTACGCTTTCGCCGAGTAGCTGAAAAGAAGCATTCCTTGCTCTCGCGACGACACCGAACGCAAGGCGGGTCGTGAGGATTGTCTACTGGGCCCAGGTCGCATCGTACTTTCCTACGACGGCACGGAATGCATGCTTGGTAGGTTCTCGTGTGAGTCGTAGTTGGAGCACGAGTGGTCGAGGACTCAGAATCTGGCATGGTAGGCCGGCGCAAACCGAGTCTTCGAGATCTCAAGCCTGTGCGCGCCCTAGCAGTGGATATAAGCGCCTTTTGGAGCGTGTCTTGGGTGTAAACGATCAATTCAAGTCGGTATCAAGGGAAAACACGAAGTTGATCGGAAGTTGGTGTTTCTGCGTACGCCGAAGCTTCGACTGCGAAGTTAAGATGATGTTCAGAGAGGTATCACGAGGAGGAGGCCCGTTCTCAGCCACCTCGCGGAAGCACCTGCTGCCTCTGGCTTGGCTTGGACCTTTCACCGCATTATCCCAAATTGAATTTATTGGACACCTCTGGCCACGAGCCTCCTCTGGCGCTATTGCGACAGCGGGTTGGGTCTATTATGAGCATGATATCATTAGCAGTAGAAGGAAACGTCACTTCTGGTAGCGCTGTCAAAACCATACTCGTATCTACCACATATGTAGTCGAGAGATCGTAATTATATGAAGTATATCATGATCTACAAATCCTGTTAGAACATGGATCTAGGGGCTGCCTGGTCTCAATGTAGAGCATCGAAAGACTGTATTGTTGCTTTAATGTTTACTTTCATTTTAGTTATTGATAGACCTCGATCATTGTAGAGTTTCAAGCTCCTCATGAGTTATGTCCATACCGTGTTCCCAACACTGGTAACCACCTCAATTGATATGGCACTTGGAATACTGTACTTCAGACATCTCTTCTGGAATTCTCTTGCACTGTGCGCATGGGAAAACAAGCTGGCGGGTCGAATGCTCCTGCAACAAAACTCCTGCGCCAACGCCAATGCTTAAATCTGAATGCAATGCTCCGACTCCATTCGATGCTAAAGCCAGTGGAAAGGACGAGGAAGACCTCATGCCTGTGTAATGATGCTCTCCTGTATCTGCGTAGTAGTAAGAATATCTGGCGTATGCGTCTCCACAGCTTCTTCAGTCAGTGCTACGCCTCCATCGACTTCAACCTCACTGCCTGCATCAGAGACTCCGGAATAGAACGAGTAGACGGATGAATCAGAAGAATGTGCTTCTTCGTCGGCATCAGCGAACCCTTCAGTCTCGTAAGGCTGAGCCCAACTAGAAACTTCTGTGGATGAAGTTCTCTCGGCCTCCATGTTCCTCCTCCTGTGACTTCTAACACGTTTCAGTAGGCCCAGATCAAAGTTGCTCGCCTTTTGGTCCAAGGTTCGATGTGTCCCGGTTCGTGGAAGAGGCAATGTGATGTGTGATCCTTCTGAGGATGATTCCCTGCTCAATCGGAATACGTTATTGAAAGCATACTTTAGGCTGTTTCGCCAACCAATTGTTGTGAAGTGGTCCTCCAAGTCGGATAATGATCTTGACCCAACTTTGTAGAAGCTGTTGGCACCGTGTCTCATCCGATTGAGGTCGTCAATCTCGGACTGAGTTGTTTTGAGGGTGCATTGACTAGCACTGGAGGGGAAAAGGACTGGGGAATCATAGGTGAGTAACTGTTTCTGGGGTGGTTGTCGTAGGCCAATATTCCGCAGTATGTTTGCATTGATGGTTGGTAGGGTTGTGGCATCCTTTAGGGTAAGGGCAGTAACTTCGTCCGCAAATACAGCTTCCAAGGACATGTAGATGCGATCCTTGTAATAAGGGCGGCAGGTGTGACAAGCCTTGAATGTGCAGCGGGGCGGAACCTGAGAATCATCCTTGAGTCTATGAGTTTCACAAACAAAACTTCCGTTTGCACTCACTGCATTCTTAGACGGTAGGCTTGAGCTAGTGCCGTCATTGTTGGGTGGTTCGTTCTCGGTTGCAGCGCAAGAAACAGAATTTGCTTTATCGACGTTGGCGATCACCTGTATAAGTCTCATCTTCTGTGCTATGAGGATGTCTAACTGCTCAGAGGTGTAGAAATTTTGCTCAGCCAGCTCAATGATCGATTGGCTGAGACCGAGGCTTTCCATGTCTTCTCGCAAGGCAGATGTTTCTCTCATCTCGGGTGCAGAAACATCGTCCTTGACAGCTCTGATGGAATTATCAATCCATCTCTCATCCTGACGGCACATGTAAACCCATCCGATGGAAGGTATTCGCCAACAGATCTGACATTGATGGTTTCCATGTACACGATCCATGTCAACATGAGTGCAAGTAGGTTTGGCAACGATGCGTCGGGGGGAAGGTCGAACGCGTGGCTGAAACTTCAGTTAGTCAGTATAATCATAGAGGGAACAAGAAGGGGCTGAGCGAGATGTACCTGGCCCATGACTTTCGTTGGGTTGGATGTGCTTGGCACTGGAGCATTTTGTTCAGGCATGTTGACCGACCGAGAACCGTCGGTGGCGGTGGTGTTTCCGAGGTTGAAAGGGTTGAGCATATTGAGGTTGTTGATGTGGATGTCAAAATAGGGTAGCGACGTAAGAGCGGACATTGCAACGTCAAAGAAAGAAATGCAAAGAAATGCAGAGGATGAGGACGCCTCAATGACTCGTCGTCAAGGGGCTAATCCGACATCAATTGCCTAGGACTTAAAAATGGGTGTGTAGAAGGGAAACGTTGGATGTTCGTGCAAGATTTGTTTGCAATACGCACCCGAGTATGCCTTCCGAAGGGTGGCAGGAACGTGAAAGATTGAGGATCAAGAAAGTTCGGCAAACGGCACGTAGTGAAATTATCTACATGAGTGAAGTTTTCCATGATTTACGGATCACAAATGGTTCATTCTCCCTCTTCCGATCCATTTTCGGATCACTTGGATCCAATGAGATGCACGACGCGCGAGAAGAATGCAACAGGCTGGTGCCTCTGGTGACGGCTTGCTTTCTCTTTTGCCTTGGGGGGTTTTCCAATCAATGGAGTAGAATGAATTTCATTGCGATATTTCTGATTGTCTCCAAGTCCGTGGGAACCTTTTGCAGAGACACTATGCATGGGGAATGGGAGGTAGATCTGGTTTTCTCTATGAGCTCAAGGCATCGTGGGCTTGGATGCTAAGTTGGGGTCGAGTCTGAAGCCTATTATAGGTTATGTGTTACCTACCTGTACTTCATACAACAGAACCCATTCCTTCGTGCCACGTTCGCTGTGGGTACGCTTACCTCATGGGAGTCAAGTAAGGGAGCTTTCGAACGACGAAGCTTAAATCAAGGTTACCCACATATTCTTTTGGATGCATATAGCCATCTGCAGCGGATCCCGGCGCAGTGCGAGTCGCCATCATTTGCATACCTAGGTGTGCTAGACACCTTCCGAGTCCAACAAACAATCCATCTCCCATCAGCCTGGAGGTTTGTCCACCACATTCAACTAATTGGGCGCGCATCCCAATCATACACGAAAGGAACCCTACAGAAAATCGCACCTGTCGTCGAGGGAAGAGGGTGTCTGTCGTCAGGTTCCTCGACTCCACGAGGTTCGAAAGGCAACCTTGTATCTGCCGCGTCCCGCTAAACTTCCTTCGGCGATATCCGTCCGGGTGTTTGTTGTCGGCCCTTGGACCAGCTTCTCCCTCCCAGCCATCAGCTACAAACCCTCCTCTCCAACCTCGGGCCATCACCCTCACACAACAAACGCATTCCACGCGCTGTTCCGACACTGCGACCGTGGTTCTGCGATTGAAGTTCCTCCTCCACCATGTCTCAAGTCAAATTCGAGAAGGAGACCATCAAGACCACGGGGGTCGCCGGCGGCAAACATGATCTGGCTCACGAAGTTGGAGAAGCCTTGACAAAAGGTGGTGGAGCAAATGGCTACCTCGCTGTCAGTTTTGCGCAATTGAAGAACCGTTGGATAGCTACACTGACTCTATAACCTTGACCAGGCTTATCTCAAACAACTTCAAGATAACCCACTGCGCACGAAGATGCTCACATCCGGAACGCTCGCTGGCCTACAGGAATTTCTGGCGTCATGGATTGCGCATGATCGGAGCAAGCATGGCCATTACTTCACTTCACGGGTCCCGAAAATGGCAATATACGGTGCCTTTATAAGCGCGCCTCTGGGACACGTTCTGATCAGCATTCTGCAGAAGGTTTTCCGAGGCAGAACGAGCTTGAAGGCCAAGATTCTTCAGATCCTCGTCAGCAATCTAATTGTAAGTCTGAGAATGCCCTAGGACACGTGAAACATGCGACTAATCGTTTGCACTTAGGTCTCCCCCATCCAGAACGCCATTTATTTGGTCTCAATGGCGATTATTGCTGGCGCACGTACGTTCCACCAAGTGCGAGCGACCGTCAAGGCTGGCTTCATGCCCGTCATGAAAGTCAGCTGGATTACATCGCCAATCACTCTGGCTTTTGCGCAGAAGTTCCTTCCTGAGCACACCTGGGTGCCCTTCTTCAACATCGTTGGATTCATTATTGGTACATACATCAACTCACATACAAAGAAGAAGAGACTTGCGGCATTGAGACGGAAGCACTATGGTGATGGCAGGGGTGACGGCAGGGGTGACACCAGAAGTCAGAGTGGAAGGCCAGGTGATGAATACGACAGGCGTGGCTACTAGGCGTGTCTACCAGGCGTGTCATTTCGGTGGGTTGGCTCATGATGATATCCACCTATGCTAGTTTCAGCTGTGGCAGGTCAAGGACATCAGCAATTTTATACCCAGGTCAACCTGTATTGATGCTCAAAGTTGACGATAGATTTCCAGGCACGTCTCGGCTGTCTGACGACAAACTTGACGAACGGGTATGAGCAGGTAACTCTCAGCCTGTCGCTTCTACCGTCAGTCACACTTCACCCTTCGCATTCGAGAGCATTGCGGATGACATTTGTAAATTTTATGATTTTCTGTTTAGGCTAATTTTGGAGGCTGGCTCGAGGTGTTCGTTATGGTTATGCAAAAATCAAAGCTATTGTTCCCATTGCACTCCGACTCACTTGCCCTAACTCGTAGCAGAAGAATCTCTCCAGGTCACTTCAGTAGGTACAAGTCCGCTGAAAGCAAATGCGAACTATTTAGGTATCTTACGTGCGGAAGAATTCGAGGAGCATAGCAAAGACCCTTTCCTTCAGCCATGTCAGTGTGCTATCCTAGCGTGCTTTTCCAGGTTGCATCACGATGGTATTGCAGACGGTTATTTTTCCTAATTCGACGTCATTGTCAACCGATTATACAGAAGTCATCGTGGATAAAATGCAAACAGCGTATTGTAGTCGTCACGTTTTTCCCTTTACAGCGCCCTCTAGACGGGAGATTGCCGACACATGTCGCTTGTCCCCAGGATTGTACCCTTGGGCTCAATCGCTGGTACAGCCTACACTAAGGACCGACAAACAAAAACGCTGATTGACGTGTTCGATTTCCCACACTCCAGCACGGCAAAGTGACTCTGGGGTAAGAGATGGCACATGAACAAACCCTGTTTCTGGGAACGCATGGCCAAATGGGAATTGTATTCCAGAATTGCTAACAAGTATATAATTTGCAAGCCAGCTTCTTAACGGAATACATTTACGGCTTCATCTGCCCCCGGGCGATACAAAAACAGACGTACATTCCTTTCAATGTCGTTCAGGTCCCATTTACCGATCATTCAGCATCCCGGTCGTGCTTTAGCAGGATTTCATCGTTGTGCTTATTCTTCAGATTCAGATTCAGATTCTCCTTATGCCCGTCCTCCTCGTATTCCACCTGTGTCATTCTTCCATAGACCTGGTCTGCCGGCCTCCCGTATTCCACGCTGCTTACCGCGACAATCTCCCTCTCGTCGCCTCCAAGATCCAACAGTGCGATGCAAGCGCAATCTAGAATGGAGTTTGGAATATGCGACCGCTTTCTTGGTGAACCATCTGGAAAAGGCCAATTCTCGTAATTCTCGCAGGGCAGCAGAAGCTCTCAGGGAAGTACGAGTGGATGGCCGCCGTATTGAAATGCGCGGCGTCCCAACTCGAGAGACTGCCTTCCGCAACTTCAATATGCTCGATGATATCCTATTTGCTGGTAAACTGCGGGATGCAGTATATCTGGACGTCAGGAATCTTGGTCCTCAGGTCTCTGGTACAACTTACAACCCTGGCGAAGGCCCCAACCCCAGGGTCTCACGCATCACTATAACCTTGAATGGCGAAACTCACGAAAACGCCTCTCCGGATGAAATTATCGCAACTCTCGTTCACCATATGATCCATGCATACTTCCTTGTTGCTTGTGGGCCACAGCGGAGGGAGGAGGTGGAATATGGACGACTTGATCATAGCATGCATTTCGGCAAAGTCATGTACACGATCAAGAACTTGTCAGCATCTGGCGGAAGAGCACTGCCTCTTTTTTTCGGTCATCGCCTCAAAATGAAAGGAGGACTACCTCGGCCTCGTCAACATAGCTGCTACCAATCGTCGCAGTATCGTCCCTCTCATAGCCGACATGAATGCAGCCGTTGCCCACGGTACGTGGAATCGATTCCACAAGCAGATGTTGATATTTGGTATCTTGCAAACTGCGAGCCCCTACTCCACCGGCCCGCTTTCTTACACAAATCAACCGTTCATATCTTCAAAGATGGTGAACTCACAGAAATACCTCGCGGCGAAGTAGAGCCGTCTGCCGAATCAGTGGAGTTTGTATTCGAAGATAAAGCCGTTCAAGTCCCAAAGGACAAGATAGATGCATACGGATCCATTAGGAATGCATTTTCGAAATCCCGTTGGCTTGAAGTACCTGAAGGTACAGGAATGGAGACCTTCATTGCTCTGCTCGAATTCCTCCACTCTGGGAAATACTCCCCGGATATCCGCAAAGTACAAGTCCCTGACGGCAAAGGCCCACCATTGATCAAAACTGTTCACCATGATTCGCTGCCTTACCTTCTCACCGACATCCGACTCTTTCGACTTGCTAGCACTCTCAATTTCGCGGATCTGAAGGCTGTGGCTCTGCAGCGACTCAACAACCAACACGTCACGTACGAAGACCCCGTCACCATACTCAGAGAAATCTACAACGACAATGTCGAGCCAGACCGTGATCTCCGCAGCTGGGCAGGCAAGTTTCTGGAAAGGCGGCCAAATAGCTCATGGGATATGACGCTCAATCCAACCGGTCCTGTCCCTCGTCAGCCATCGAATCTCGGAATACTTGAACGGGATATCGTCTTCCAACAACGCTTCCTTGACTTGGTTGATTCAAACGACGCACTTAAACAAGATGTCTTCACAGCTCGTGAGCATCTCTTTTCCGACCTGAGGCGGGCCATACCGTTCCACAGCCATCTTACGCCGCAGCATCCCATGGATCCTTGGGTGAATGCTTTTGAGAGACGGGTTGCGGTTGATGATATCGACCTTCATCCACACAGTTACAGTTCTGGATACGAGCCTTCGAGGTTTGGGGCAGTGTCGGCGGACCCATACCACCCGAGACTTATGCGGGACGCGCTGCCGCCTCCTTGTGCTTGCCCTGAGCACTTACGAGGGTTCCATCAGGGGGATTGTTGGAACTCTATGGGTACGAGAGTGGAGAATGTTCCTTGGTATTGATCAGTTCTGAGGCGGTAATTTCCTAGATTGGTTTTTTTGATCTCTTTGGTGAGCCAAATAGGCATATCGCCTATGCCCCATCGACTATTTCCTACCATTCATTTTTCTTCTATCATAATCATCATGCTTGTGCTAAAAGCCCTTGGTTTTCTTGCAATCCCGCGTCTCATATCTCAGTTTAGTTCCGCCTCTTCCCTCCCCGATTCTTTATCCGGCGTTTTAGGGAGGCGAACGTCATGATAATCTTTATGTGCATAAAAGACGCTACCTACTTGCATATTTTATGGGTTTGACGATATCTCAAACGAGAAACAGCTAGGTAGATAGATTATGTATGGATTTCCCCTCCTTGTAGTCTATCGCGTGCATTTAGAGTAAAAGAGCATTTCCTCTTTCGGATGTCCATTTCGATACAGCCATTATCCTTTACGAAGGGCTCGAGCACCTAGATGGGGATCTTTAGGTCAACATTTGCGTCATGTCAGAGCGAGTTTGTCCTTTCCTCAAAATTACTTCGAGCAAATATTTTGGATATTGTATATGTGTAGGGAGAACTGAAAGTAGTAATTTCTCGATTGGTATCTTTAAATCTCTAGTAACAAGGGATGTCTGGTTCGTCACTATTCGAAGCTACTGCGAGGATCAGGTGGACAGTATCCCCTCCTTAACAAGAAACCAGCAAGTCTATGCTCCATGCGAGCAAACTAGAAACAGTGATTAATACTTGCAGGTCAAGAGTCTTGATCCACTTACCAAACTCTTCTGCTCTACAACACCATCTTTAACCCAGAATCCATAACTGCCCATCAAATTGGCCATCATAACATCCGTGAAAAGCCTGTCACCAACCACTGCAATTTGGGAAGGGGATGTTACTCCTGCATCTGGAGCATTGCAGAAGTACTCGAGGACTTCCTCTCTGCAGCCAGGTTTCTAGTTTCCTTTAGTCGGGGTTTTGGGAGTAAACGTTGAGGGGGATGTAAGTACCTTGGTTGTGTGATGCAGGACTTTCACACCGGTGTTCTTCTCGAGGAGCTTTGACTCTGCATATCCTCGATCAGACAGCGTGCCGGCAGTGTTGGACACGATTAAGAGCTTGGAGCCTGGATATGCTTTTCGGAGCTCCTGGAATTTCTCCTACCGAGATTATCAGGAACAAGGCAGTAAACTTGTAATATATCACATAATCAAATGGAAAGGAAATATTTTTGTATTGTGTACAGTTAAGGATAGTACAAAATCGAAGTATATTATGGAAAGTGCCAAGAAATGAACCCGAGACTTTGGTTGGGCAAACTTCAAATTATAATTGAAAAGAACGTACATTGTATGGTTTGTAGACTTCATTAGTGTGAGGTATAGCAAAGCAATCGTCCTTATCAAGGACAACAGCCCGGATATCTACTCCTTTTTCTCCATCTTTTGCCTTGAATGCTTTCGACAGGGGCACAGGCAAGTGATTGAACGTTGAAACAGTATGGTGTGGTAGACACAGAGAAGGTTCTCTGATCAGTCTGAAGACGTTCAGCGTCCCCGAGATGTTCATAGGTAGATGTAAGTTGCTGTTTAAGAGTCTGAGGTGAAGCCCTGGACGAAGTAGGTAAAGCTGCAGTCTTGGCATTTCCCGCACTAGCGAATAACTTGAGCTTCGTCGAACAACCTCTACTACCTCCCACCAACACGTCAATTAAGCCCCCCAAATACGTGGAATTTTCCTGAAATCGGTCTCACTTCACTTCAAACGACTACGCGACCGCATTACAGCCAAAATGACGAGTACGATTGGTATACCAATCAAGCTACTGAACGAGGCAACCGTACGTCTGCGCATTCAAAATTTCTTCGAAGCTCCACATGCTAATTGCATTTCAAAATAGGGCCACATTGTCACTCTCGAGATCACATCCGGTCAGGTATACCGTGGGAAGCTACTAGAAGGTGCGATCTACTTCGCGATTATATTGGCGGACAGGAGCTAATATTCTGCGCTCACAGCTGAGGACAATATGAACGTACAACTCAAGGACATTACCGTAACCGCGCGCGATGGACGTGTCTCACATCTTGACCAAGTTTACATCCGCGGATCCCATGTCCGCTTCTTCATTGTGCCGGATATGCTGAGGTACGATCTTCCAATTCCCATAATCTGGGCTGGGCCTGTTTGTTAGGGAGTATAAAGGCAGCTGACAGATTTTATAGGAATGCGCCAATGTTCAGGTCGCGAGGCACAAGGGGTAGAGGTGTTGGTTTGGCCAGAGGAAGGGCGACAGTGAATAGGGCACGGGGACAGCGTGGTGGTAGACCTTGATCGGATGTGGAGCAGCAAAGTGATATTGTGTACACCTCTTGACAGGAAAATCACGGATCGACGTTATTTCTGAGCATCTAAAGAGGCTAAATGAGAGGAGTAGACGCCAGGAGAAGGACATTTTGCAAACCAAGCAGAATGCGGCGTGCCTCGAGCTTTCAGGCACGGTTCGGGAAGGAATGTACTGTGCAATCGGCAGCCGTATTCGAATGGCACAAATGATAATCGTTATATTACACATAAACTCCATCTTAACGTGGAATAGTATCGTTCAGTCAAAGTGATATTTACCCATGATGGTTGGTGGGGTCAGGACAAAACCTCCGAGCTCTTCTCCGCAAAATGTCATCCTCTCTCCATCCAGCATGAAAAAAGTAACTAGCACATCAACGCTCTAAAATCCACAGATCATGGAAATCCAAAACCCTCGTCGCATTCTCGCACTCGGTGCTCCGGAATCTGGCGTACTTGACCTTTTAAAAGGTAAGCAGAACCTCATACTACATGCTGGAACGTTACTAACCCCACGTATATCCAGATCTCACAGGTTCCGCCCCAGAGCTTATAGCTGATTCTACTGCTGGTCTCTCGCATGACTGGGAACTTGAAACACGATACTACAAAGCTACGCTACCCATATGGATCGATGAGATACCAGACATCAAGCAGTGGCGCGAGGAATTCGTGAAGCCCGAGGCGAAGGAAGTAGTCAGCGTGCTGGGTGCGTGGATATACTGTTTCAGGAAACCAGTCAAAGAGGAGCACTTGGTGGGTCATTTGTTCCACTTCTACCCTATTGAGGATACTCCTATAGGTATTTTTTGTTGTTTATGCGGAGGCTAATGACTGTAAGAAGGACACCATCAAGGAGACGATCCAGGCCGTCGCGGACGTTATCGAGAAAGCATGCGGATACAGCTTCGATGCTGTTTGTTTGGCGATTGCTATGCCGCAGACTACGACGCCGTACCTGGAAAAGAGCTTTGAAGAATGGGAAGAGCTGTGTATGGAATATGGCTTCGAATTCATCGACGCCGAGGCCAAAGGACGTAATGAATTCGGCGAACCTATTGGTGTCGCGAGGGCGAAGGAAGCACTAGAGGCTAATAACTGGGAAGGAGGGGAAGGTCTTGATTTTGACGATGACGACGATTTTGAACGTTCCTTCGCTGCGGAAGAGGCGGAGATGGGAGTAGAACTGTTTGGGATGAAGTCTGCTGTTAATGGTGTCGCCGACGAAGATATTGAAGAGACTCAAGTAGAGGAGCTTGAACAGATGATGCAAAGAATGCAGGCTATCAAAGGTAGGATATTCGATTCTGCCATTCTGTTGATCAAGGCTAATTGATTTTATTACTACAGATATGGGAGAGGGTATGCCAGAAGCAGAACGAAAGAGATTTGCCGCCAAAGCCGTTAGCGACCTAATGAAGACTTTTTGATATCCTACAAACAATCTCGTTCAACTCCTTTGGCCAAGGCAGATCAGGAAGGGGAAATCCATATTCTGCTCTGGCTTCCCCTTCTCGACCTCAACCTCCTTGGTCAGCGTATACGCCTTCTCGACCTTTACCTCGTTGAATCCCGTCCCATCAATTAGCATCTCCATCTCATCCTTCTTGATTCCGTGTCTCTCCACCCCCTCCCTCTTACTCTCTGGGTGGAACAAAATCGCATCCTTTCCGAAATCCTCAAAATCTGTCAACGCAATCCGACCACCAGGCTTCAAGCACTGGAACATCGTAGCAAAGATTGCGGGCATCGAAGGGATATGATGAAGAGTCAAATGAGAGACAATCAGATCGAATCTGTACGGCTGATCATGGCCAGACTCGCCACGTCGAGTGGCTAAAGCGGAGGCTGCGCCTTGAACATGAACATCGTCGGCATCTTCGAGCATGACATTTACGGCTGCTAGGTTCGCTTTGGATGGATCTGGGAGCGCACCGATCTTGGTGTTGAAGGCAGAGATCATGCCATCAGCCGTGTCTACGCCCACTATGGAGCGAACATGAGGAGCGAGCTGAAAGGAGAGGAGGCCGGTACCACAGCCGATTTCAAGGACGTCGAGGTCTGGCTAGATGGTTACTAACATCTTCGAATTTCAAAATTCTGAATCTCATTCGTCTGTTCGGTAGCTGAACGGATAACAAACAGAAATTTAGTTGCAATGGCTTACAATAGCTCCTGCAATCTCAAATACGCGTCGGGCAGTGCATGCTACTCACCTTTTGAGCTTCCGTTCTTGAAGGCGGGAATATAGCTCTTGATACTCTGGAAGGCCTTTTCAGTACTTTCCACGTGCTTCTTCTTCGAATCCCATGCTTCCGCTTCAGCGTTGAAACGGAGGTTGTTCGCTTGCAGTGAAGATGTTGCTGTCGACATTGTGGTTGCGTGAGTGTGGGGTTGAAGCTGTGACGAAAGCCGAGATGCAGCTCTTTCAAGAGCACTGCGGGGCAGCTGACCTGGGCTTCATCGCGGCGCTCATCTCCGATGTGGAATCGCTGAGGAGCATAGTGGCAATAAGCTGTCCGAAAAGGATACGAGCTTGAGGAAGCAAGATGCTGCCTGCAATTGAATGCGCTTCGTATCATCAATGGTTTATTCATCATTTATTCATCATTGAACGATGTGGCCAAGATGGTTCTGGGCCGAGCTAAAGTTAAGCTTGTTTATTTATAGAAGTGGCAAGCGCCCCTGAATTAGCCATAAGACCTCTTCATTCTGTCAATCCTCTCCATCAAACTTTTCACTTTTTCAAACTCAGTCACTCGTTCAAAATGCTCTCGTTTCAACTGTTTCTTTTTGCATTCAGTGCCTTGACCTCCGCTTCCTCCTCAGCCACTCCGTCCAGCAGCGATGAAAGCTCAATAACATGGCTCGAACACTCTCGAAGCGCAATCATAAAACTCAATACTCCCGGATATCCTCTTTGGATAATGGACAAAACAAACGCTCCACCTCTCTATCGTGATGCCGCTCCATACTACTGGTCCGAAGACACGCCCTCCGCTGTTCTTCTCAACATCACAATGTCCCCAGACAATAAGACTCTATACCTCAATCACGAAGCCATCCTCCCTCTCCGCGATAACAATGTCCCCCCAAGCATATCGGCATACCAGGTCCCCGCTTCTACGACCGAGAAAGAGGTACAAGGGTATGCCTCAGCAGGTTTACTAAATAGGGAATGGGAAGGCATAACGCTCTCAACCCGCTGGCTCCAACTCGACTATGACCGTCTCGTGTGGAGCGATCCCGCTGCTGGGCCTTGGCACAATCACCTACCAACCCTGCGATTCCGAATCATGGGCCTCGGAGCCCACTCCAATGATAGTGTCCTACCTCAATTCAAGCAGCCGGTATTACATGTCACACTCACGGACTCCAACCATCGCTCTTCGACTGATCCAAAGAGGAGCTATTTCATTAGCGGTATCCAAACTAGGAGTGTGCAGGATTCTTTATATGATTACGTGCCGTGGGTACAGCCAGATGATGATGATGACAAGTGCACGTTAAAGTCCTGGCGGTGTGCCGATGACGACTTTTTGTATCAGGAAGGCCCTTTCTATCGATTCATCTGGCGTCGGAATTTCGATCAGTATGGGCGCGTGGGGTCTTTGCGCCACCACTACATGCAGAAGTTGCATGATGTCGGAGAGTTTGTGAATACCTCGGCGCCCGCGATGCTGTTTTCATTCGTTTTGCTTTCGGTGCTCACGCTAGCGGGCTACGGAGCTGTCTTGTTGATGAAATGTGTTACTGGGGAGCGAGTTCGGATTGCTAGAGAGTTGGCAGAGGAGGACAGGTTGTTGGGGGAGAAGGAAGAGGAGGAGATGTTGTTTGAGGACGATGGATCTGGAGATGAGGATCTTCTTCCACCCCCTCTTCCACCCAGGAACAATGTCCAGAGAAAAGAGGAGCAGGAGGATTTGATCGTTCTCTAGCTGTGTATTATATAGATTTTGACCTAATAATTAGTATGAATAATCTATAATCGATTACGTTAAAGATTCTATTCACCAGTTCAAGCAGTGGCTCTCCACCCATCTGCCAATAACGCACCTCCAGCAATGACCCCAAAGAACCCAACCCAAGCCTCACCTACAATACCTTCTTCAACACTATAATGCAACGTCAGGGGTGCATATCCTATATTCGACACCGCATCTCTCCACCACTCCCTCTCTTCTCTCTTCCTCTTAATCTTCTCCTCCTTCTCTTCTCCCTCCTCCCTCCCCACTTCCCTCCCCCTCCTCCACAAAACCCCCAGCCTCGCCCCCTCCAACACCACATGCGCCGCCCAAAACCTCGAACTCCAAACCCACCACCTCATCTGCCTCTTCGCGCCCTCCTCCCCGCTCCAGCCCCTAGTATTCAAGATCCCTTTACTAGCCAAATACGCCCCATTCTCCAGCACCTGGAACAGCGCGCACGAAACCACTTGGCCCCACGCTATCCTCCTCAACCACATCTCCTCCTTCCCGGCTGCAGCGGATAGGGGAGAAAACCACATCCCCCTCCCCCAAGAATATATCCCCAATAACCCCCACATCCTCACGAAGATCCTAAAATCAGCAATGAGGTCCGCGAGGGGTTTTATCGTTGCCGTCGTCTGTGCTAGTAGGCGTGTTGAGGTCGGGGCTGGGAAAGATGTTATGAGTGTTTCGCCTGGTAGTAAAGCGTCGGAGGCTTTATCTGCTATGGAAGTGGCGAGGGAGGCGAGACGACGGGTTAAGAGGTTGGAGGTTAGAGAATGGAGGAGGGAGAGAATGTACTGGAGCGTGCAGAGGAGGGCGTCGGTGTTGGTGGGTGTGGAGAGGAGACGGGATAGGTGCGTTAGGTGGGTGTCTGCTGTGTGGGCTGATAGGAGGAGAGCTCTTCGGATCAGGAATTTGAGTTTTTGGAGGCGCGTTGGGTTGGGTGGTGCATTTTTGGGTGTTGGAGGTGCTGCGGCGTCTGGACTTGGTTTGGAGGGGGAGGGCGCGGAGGGGATTGTTGTTGTGCCGTTTGGTGGTTGTGATGAGGGCTCCATGATGCTTTGGAGGGTTTTGAGGTTAGAATTTGCTGGCAGAGCTCTATTAAAGTTCAATTAGAAAGTTGGATTTGGTGTTTATCTATCTCAAGATACCGAACTACGGCATGCCGAGGATGGTAAAAAGTTCCGACTTGGCACTTTCACGTGCGGATTCATCCCGCTGTCTGGGGAAGCGGCATCTTGTACGAGTCAGACGGGTGTGGCTGATAAGGGTCCAGCGTTAAATGAATTCGGCGAGTGAAGCAAATGGCAATCAAGAGGCTCTTATACATCAATTGCCTGACAATTCTCGAGAAGAAATCGACATAGATACATTTGCGAGGCTACCTTGTTCTATTGTTCAAAGCTGTCCAAGAATTTGTGACAGCTTTGACAGACCCTGAAGACCCTGAATCGATCCAGTATCTCCACACTGCCCCAAAGAAAACACCACCTATCAATTACCACCAAACACACCTGTCCACACCCTTACAAGACTCTCTTACCATTCTCTCTTTTCCTCTGTTTCTTTTTGTTCTCTCTCAATGCAATTCCCCTTCCGCCAACCCCCTCAGACAATGCCTCAAAACGGGCACCGTCCCGGCCGCCATCACCAGCGCCGCCCAACCTACCCCCTCGCACACATGGCCCGTCAAAAGCCGCGCCGGTGGCCCCTCGTCCTCCGCTTCGCAAAAGGCTCTATCCACAATCTAATCGTGATTCCCGTACTCCTCCACTCTCTCTTCACAGTCCTGATCGTATATCTCGACCGCCACGTAACGGGGAACTTGGGCCTTCCCTCCTCTATCATCCCCTCTCTTTCAATAGTAGTAGGTTTGATGCTAGTCTTCAGGAATCAAACGAGCTATGATAGGTTTTGGACAGGGCGGAATTGTCTCACGACGATAGGAACGAGTGTGCGGAATCTCGCGCGCGCATTCTTAGTTTCCTCGCGCCAGAAACCGGGCGACGAGACCCCGCTTACGGAACAAGAGAGACGGGACACAGAAAAGGTGGTTCGCGCTCTCATAGCCATTCTCTACGCCGTGAAACACAACCTCCGCGCCGAATGGAACATCCCGCCCGAATCTCAGATAGCGGGCGAGGGAGCGGCCGAGAATGGGATCACGACTAAGCACGCGGAGTATTATAGCCTGCTGCCGGATGGACTTATCGGGTTTGAGGATCAAGGACTGGGTCTCCCGATCCAATTGACCGTGTTGGTGGAAAGTTATATCAGGAGGGGGTTTTGGAGGAATTGGTTTCATGGGCCCCAGGCTAGTCAGATGACTGTTCAGCTTAATGCTCTTGTGGATGCGTATGGGAGGATGGAGACTATTCGCTCGACTCCCATTCCTGTGGCTCATCTGTAAGAGTCCCTATCCCCCTATTCTAACCCTCAGATTTATAAATGTCTAATACCTTGTACAGTATCCACCAAAAACAAGTCCTAGCCCTTTTCACCTGCGTCCTTCCCTTCGCCACTGTCGACGACTTCGGCTGGTATGCCGTCCCCATCGTCGCTATCGTTGCTTTCACACTCTACGGTATCGAGGGTATAGGCGTGCAGCTTGAAGACCCCTTTGGTTATGACAAAAATGATATTAAGATGGATGGGATTATTGAGGATACGAGGCAGGAGGTTACGGTGTTGCTGGAGGAGTGGAGAGCTAATGAGATGGGCCTCGGTGGGACGCATGGGGGGATGTTTGATTAAGAGGGTTGTAGTGGGAAGTTTTGCAATAGGAGGGGAGGAGCGTGTTTTGGGGAGCTTGCATTTGAAAGGAGTTTGGTGTGGTTTGGGGAGTCAAGATTCTTCATATGGTAGCATCTGCTTATTCAAATTTGTCGTAAGGATGAGCGTTAGATGCGTAGAGATACCCCTTTCCTAAATGATATACTCTTTCATTATCTCCAGATGCGAAACGAACACGAATACGTACAGAGACTCCAATCCTCCCTCCTCTCCCTCCTCTCCACCCATCGAAACTGAACAACCCACCCATCGGTAGGTCTTCCCAGATACCACTTCCTCAGCTCCTTAAACCAAAACAACACGCATCCAATCTTTCAAACCCTGCAAACTCCACCACCTCCCCCAAAACTCAAAACTCAAAACTCAAACCCCAAAAACCCACTCCCCCTCCTCCCCCAACAAAACCCCCCAATCCACCACCGCCGCCGCCAACCCAAACCCAATCCAAAAACTAAACCCCCCACTCCCCTCCCACCCCCCATTAAGCACAAAAATAACAAAGCACAAGAACGCCATGATGGCCTTCGCACCCAGCATGACCAAGATACGGCCCGGGATGCCGACTTCGTGGCGGTAGATGTCGGTCAGGAGAGTCAGGCCGATGACGGTGCTGAGGGCGAAGATGGTGGCGCTGGTGTAGGCGAAGACGGCCCAGCCGAGGAGGGTTAGGAGGAGGTTGTGCAGGGTTAGGAGGAGGAGTTGGAGGGCTATGGTTAGGAGGAAGAAGGAGGTGTATTTGATGCGGAAAGGAGAGCGCTCGTTGTGGCGCGATGGTGGAGTGGTGGGGTGGTCGTATGGGTTTGAGGGTTCTGGGGGCGGTGCTGAGGGTGTCTGTGAAGGATGCTGTGTGCGGGCGGTAGCTGGAGTGTGAGATCTTGAGGTATCGGATAGGAGGTGTCTTGTGGTACGTTGAGTGTCATCGCCTGAAATGAGAGGCTGGCCTTGCTCGGTTGTGCCAACCATTTTATAGGTACTAGCAATGGGGTTTTAGACTTAGCTCTAGGAAGGGTAGAAGACTTGTATCGAAGTTGACGAAATCGAGGTGAAATATTCTGGGAGAACGTGGACATGAGTGCTCTTTTTATATTATTTAGCAAAGGTGGCTGAGGAGTTCGGATTTCTGGTTGGGGGAAATGTTTTCGCTGGATCGTGAGGATTTATGATGGCGTTATGACTACAAGACAGAAGGTAGTTATTTGGTTCAATGACCTTAAGAAAACTAAAGTATCTTAGCACAGGCCCAAAGTAACCACTTTCCCCAATCATATGAGGTCAACACAGCTGCTTTGTGGAACGAGGATGGTATGCTTCTGTCTCTCCCTGTAAAGCTAATGCGTCAACTGGGTGGTACAGGATAGCTACACCGAAACGGTTAAACGTTGATGATGAATGCATTTAAACTCTGATGAATCTTGTACAGTAGGCATACATAAACTCCCTTAATTGATCGTTCCTGAAAAGCCGTCCGGACCTGAAAATGGTAAGTTATCGAGAGTGGTGGAATTACAAACCAAAAGAAACTAAGATGAATCTCCCCATGCCTGAAATGAAAAGGGTATCGCATGAATAACCTAAGATTCCTCCAGAATAGGAAATTTTCGCTCGCCGTGTCTATCGTACAGTGTATGAGTATAAAATTCGATTCATTCAGGATTGAATCCTAATCATGCTCGTGAATAGTGGGGGAACGAAAGGAGATATTGAAATCCTATCGTCGTGAGCCTCTGCTTCTGCTCCTAGTGCGACTCCGGCGTCGTCTATCGTGATGTTTATCGCGTTCCCTATCATCTGGTTCAGCACGGCTTCTCCCTGGTAGCCACCTATCAATTTCAGTATACCGTCTGCTTTCAAGGTCTTTCTCGCGGGTGTCCTTTGAGTAGGATTCTCGCGAGCGATAATCACGATCGTGGTAGTCGTCTCTCGTTCGTTCATCACGATCTCGGCCAGAGGGCTTACTTCGAACCGAAGTGCTTGGAACATATCGATCAATATCCTTCGGGCTTCGTGAGCGTGTGCGGTGCCGACGACGTGGGGGCGATGCATCCCTCTCGCGATATCGCTTTTTTGGTGACCTGGACCTACGCCGATCGTGTTGGGAAGGACTTCTTGAATGATACCGAGAGCTCTTGCGATGGTCTTTCGTGTCTGCGTAACTAGCCTTGGAAGGACTGCGAGTTCGCCTCGAATCTTTATCCTCACGATAGGATCGCCTATAGTCTCTCGAATCTCGTTCACGTTCCCGCTCACGATCTCGGCGCGCTCTGTCTTTCTCACGATCTCTCTCACGATCATCTTCCACATACCGTGAGGAGCGACGGTAGTCTTCGTCTCGGTGTTTGTACTTCGAATCTTCATAACGGCTGGAACGCCGATCATAGTCGTGCCGGCTGGATTGATCCTTCTCTCGAGAGGGGGAGCGACTGCGGCTTGCATGCTTCCTGCGGACTGAGTTCTTGTCCGCACTATGCGATCTAGAGCGACCGCGCTCCTTTTCTTGCGGCGGACCCTGTTTAATTTGTGGCTTCTCTTCCACCTTCTCCAACTTTGCGGTTTCAGTAGGTTGCTGCGTAGGAGCGCTCTCAGCCTGGGCGGCCAGGGCTGGTGGAGTGGCGATCTTGATTTCCATTTTGATCGGTGACTTCGTTGGAGACTTAGAATCCAGCATCGCAAGCCTTGCAGCTACTGGGTCTCGAGGTACGATCGCCTTTGGTGCCAGTGGTTTACGAAGTGGTGGATCCAGCGATTCAGACCTCTCTAAAGCTGGGCGCTGGCGAGCCTTCTTGATCGCTTCGCTTTCCTGGAGCAAGGCTTGGAGGGCTAGGTCATCATCAACTTTGATGTCCTCCGGCTCCACCGCTTTCTTTGCTTCAGGGCTATCCCTTCGTCTTTCGCGCTCCCTACTTCGGTCCCTATCCCGATCCCGGTCTCTGTGCCTGTCTCTTATTTTGGCTTCTCGCTCCAGCGACTCTTCTCTTGCGCGCTGCTCTTCGCGCCTCCTTCGTTCTCTACGTTCCTCTCTTTCACGGTCAAGCTGTTTCTCGTATTCGCGTTGTCGTTCCTTCTCTCGGTCCTCACGCTCCTGTCGTTCCTTTCGTCGTCTCTCCTCACGCTCCTGTCGTTCGTTCTCGCGAGCCTCCTCCTCCTCCCGTTCTCGTCTTCTTCTCTCGGAAGCAATCTTTCGCTCCTCTCTATCTTTCTCTCGCTCCTTTTCAAGCTCCTTTTCCCTTACTGCGGCCCGGTCCTGCCGTCTCGCTTCTGCTTCTATGGCATAGTCTTCGTCTGTTTTACTGCCACGCTTTTCTTCATCTGCCGCGGATTCTTCGCCAGCATCCTTCATTCTGATGTCGCGCATTTTCATCACGCCTTGGGACACGATCAATTGATCCATTATGACATCAATACTGGCGGTGACGCTCTTGTAGATGTCGCTTCGTTCCGCGGCACCTTCGACAAGAGGTGCGGCGATTCGGCGTTCTTTGGAAAGGAGTGAAGGGTTTCGATCTGTTTCGCGATCCACGAGCTCCTCAAGGGAGGAGAGCAAGGTGGTCTTCGCATCCTACAGAGCAATTAGATCAGCGCACAAAACTGGCTATTGACCCTTCTCAGGCGAACTTACACCGGACTCAAATTGCGCATACAATAGCTTGCGCAAAGCATCGAACTCGCCCTTCTTCTTGAACGTGTGTAGAAGTGAATCGATGATGGACCTCTTGGACTGGGTAATGGGAAGATCGGACAGCTTAAGCTTCTTGCGCGGAGGGAATGCATCGCCCAGAAGGTAGCCATCGCCCTCAAAGGAGCGCTTGTGGTCGACGTCAGTCATGGTGTAGATGTCGAAGTGAAGTTGGCATTGGGTGATGGTGTAACTCAAAGAATGCGCATCTCCAAATGATGCAGGGGTGATCGAAGACAATCGTCGGTGTGGCTTACTTACCGACTCACGTGCCTGTTTAGTCAGCTCCAAGCTCCGACCTTGGGAACCAGGGCAAGAACAGCATTCATCCCAGTAATAAAGCACGACGCGACCTGAACACACAACCCCTTTCTGCTCTCCTTCGAAGGCCACATCGGACACCCGACTGCGACTGAAGCTATTGTTACTCTCGCTCTCCACCGCGCCTCTGCAACTCCGAGTTCACAATGGTTCACAAGATCCTCTTCTGGAGCGGCTTCGGTAAATCCCTCTTTCCTATGATCCTCTCCCTATCTATGCACTGTCACTAATCAGTTGCTCCCCACGCATAGGCGTCGCGGTACGGATCTGGCAACTTGGAATTGAGATGAGACCTTTCTTCAACAAGGAATCCCTATGGGTCTATCCCGTATACGCATCGATCGGAGGCAGCTTCGGCTATTGGTTGATGGGCGTCGAGCAGAGACAATACAAGATGCTGGCAACACGCCGGGACCGCCTGCTCGAGAAGCGTGCGAGAAGGGCAGAGATAGAAGCGCAAGAGAATGCAACGACATGAGCTCCGGGCGAGAAGGTGTGGGCAGATGAAGGGGGATTACAGCAGATTCAGAACCTGCGAAGCTGCTTCGCATACTCACCATTACGATAACCACATCCGGGAGAGAAGGCTGTCTCTTGCGTTGCATTGATCACACGAAGAGGGGATAGGGAGGGGGAGGCATTAATGTATTTTACGACTCCTTTTTGAGCCGAGGACTCGAAAACTGTACAAATTCCTCATCAGAATATTAAAAACGATACACTTTGAGAGATTTCGACCTTTTAAGGTACAATTGGTTAGCTACCTGATGTTCTGTTGCCATACATACGTGATAAGCTGCATTCATATCCAGCTACCTATGTCACCCTAGCTTAGACCAGCATGCTACCCGATTTGGTAATGCTGTGTATGACTCTTGCTTACCGTGCCTCTGTTGCATTCCAAACGACACTACCCAATTTCGATGAAGACACGCGGTCAATAACAACATGAGATAATATAAAATAGCTTTCTGGCCGGAAGAGGTCGGGCATTACTTGTCGCTTCGTCACCATGCAAGCCGGCTCCCTTCCATCTCTCATTGCAAGCTCGGCTGCGAACAGCATCAAACCTCAAGGCATCGTCATCTTCTCCGGTGGTAGTGCTGCCAATAATCTTGTAGATGTCTTCAAAACAGTGAGAGAGAACAAGAAATGTTCCATGAGCTATGTCATTCCCATCAGTGACAATGGCGGAAGCTCTTCTGAGCTGATAAGGGTATTCGGAGGTCCAGGTGTGTCGATAGCACAACATTTTAGCGCATTCACAAAACTAACTATACCAAGGCATTGGAGATGTTAGGAGTGAGTCTTTAGATCTCTCTTAATGAGAGGTCTATACTGTTAGTGAAGGTTCCCTTTCGCTGACCCCTTCCAGGCCGACTCGTTCGACTCATCCCTGACGACCCAGATGATGATAGCGAAAAGGCAGCTATCAAAGCATTTTTCAACTATCGTCTCTCCAAGGATAGGGCTGAGGCCAAGCAAGAGTGGTTACAGATCGTCGAAGCAGATCACCCACTATGGTCGCATATCTCCTCCGCAAAGAGGGAGTTGATTCGCTCCTTTCTCAATTCCATCAATCTCGAAATAGTGAAAAGACTTCGCCCTTCTTCCACTTTTGACTTCTCATCTGCGAGTATTGGTAATCTGTTCCTTACGGGGTAAGAAGCATCTTCGTATATACATACGCGTGCAATTTCCCTTTCGCAGACTTCAGAATTCTGTGCATTTTGGCTTTCTCGTTGAGATTAAATCTCACTAATATGCATAGAGCACGTCTATTCTCCGGTAGCTTCGAGAGCGCAATATATCTGCTGAGCAGCATCTGTTCAGTCCCATCGTCAATATCCGTTGTCCCTGCAATCAATACGAACTTCACACATCACATTTCTGCCGGTCTTGCGAACGGCGCCGTTATCACCGGTCAAAACTCGATATCGCATCCATCTGTCCCAACAGCTTTACAAGGCCAACCAGTTCCCGACGAGCACGAAGAAACGGAACAACACGATCGCATCGAGGATGCTAATCTTCCCGGCTCCCTCCCCACGCTGCGGAAACAATACATCACCTTTTCAAAATCAGACGAAGAAGACCTCCCTTCACGGATAGAGAGGATTTGGTACATCAATCCCTATGGACAAGAGATCCGGTCATCCGCAAACCCAAAAGTAGTTGAGGCACTTGGCGCTTGCCAGTGCATCATTTACAGTATTGGATCTTTATACACGTCTATCATTCCTTCTATTATCTTGAAGGGCGTAGGCGAAGCAATTACCTCGTCTTCCATCCGACATAAAATTCTCATTTTGAATAGCACGAACGACCGCGAAACTGGACCATCATCTGAAGCGTATAGCGCCACAGACTTCATTGCGGCTATCGCGAAAGCAGGCTCGGAAAGCCGCGGACTGGGTGGCCCCGTAGCAAGGTCTGAGTTTAGAGCTTATGTTACACACTTGATCCACCTGCAGGGACCCGGCACACCAAGGGTGGACAAAGATGAGTTGGCAGAGTTGGGAATCGAGACCATTAAGGTCTATGGCAGAAGAGTCAATGGCGAAGCCTACTTGGGATATGACGAGAAGGCGTTGATCCAAGCGTTGGAGGTTACGATGGGGAGGAGAGACCCAAGAGCTGATAAGAGTAGAAGGAATACGCTGGAGAGCTACGGGAAGTAATGGTATGCTCAGAACTTAGTTGGCCGATCCCTATACCTATTATTTGGACCTTGCTTCCTGATTGTTTACACTAGAACAATGCATTTCTTCTCCCAACCTTCTCCTTCCACAGTATCGACAGCCGGATCAAAATCATATCTCATATTTAGTTCCACCACACCGACTCTTCTATACTCCTGATCGTTTTTCTCGGTTGGGATCACTACGAGTCCGTAGCCTTTTGTTATGTGTACCAGAGTTACACATTTTTCCTCAACTCCTGCATACTCATCTGCTATTCCTCTTTCATCAAAAGTGATTTTGTTCTTTTCTGCAAAAACTTCTCTCCGCCATGCCGTATTTCCATACGGGCTATCATCATCATAGCCACCATACCAGTATCTATCAAAACTCGGTACGTCTTCCTCGCTACTTTCGTCATTATAGCCATCATACCCACCATACCCAAATCTAACAGATCTCAGTACAGCGCTCTTTCCAATTAGCGGATGTTGAGGTCGTGTTAAGCTGCTTGTAGGCTGACGTTGCGGTCCACAGCTGACTTCCTTCAGATGAGCGGAGATGAACAGCGCTGCTCTAGCAGTCTGCCCCATTGCCCGAGGCCCCGTCTCTGTGATATCAAGGTTCTTGATTTCGGCGTCTTCCAAAAGGCTCTTCGTAAAGCGCAGGTTGCCGTAAATGTCTAATGGGTATTTGATTTCGCCCTCTAACGCCGCCCATGACCAGCTTGGCGCATGACTTCGCTGATGTTCTTGCACCGAATTTCGAACAGCCGCTCTTTCAAAGACCAATCCAGTATGAAGGTCTTCTAACCATAGACCCGCGACGTATTGTCCTCCACTAATGCAGCGGAACTTGCAGGCAAGGGCCCATATGGCTGGAAGTCGGTCTTTTACATAAGTTAGGTGGCGGCTGCTGTATTCTTTTACCAACTGATACCAACCGCTATAGATGTTACTCAAATTATGGCGTGATTCATCCTCAGATATGCTTCCACCGTAATAGCTCGCCAAGTGCATATGGCGCAGCTCCAAAAGTTCTTCTCGCCCAAGCTCGTTCCGACCAAGGTTCAAGGCTCGCGGTAAGAGCGTGTTGTTACCATTCACTTGGCCGCGCATTTCGCTTTCCCTAGATTTTCTGCCCTTGAAATAGGCGCGTTCGGTCGCAACGTTTTGCTGACACTCCCAAACCACCTGATTTGGTAGAAAATGAAGATGTCGAGCGGGAAGGGCTCGTTCCTGCAAAGTCCAAGCTCTGTAAGCCAATGGTCCAGCAAGGTCTTCTTCCGAGAGGTAAGAAGCATAGTCATGGCTAAACGGAGAAATGATCCAATCCTTCAGTCCCATGACCTTCGAAGACTCTTCCGGGGGTGAATAATGACAAGCTGTCACTTCTAAGACGTTCCTTCGGATGAAAAGGCCTGCGCTACTATCTGAAGCACCATCTGCGGCAAGATTACACAATGAATTGCTGTATATGTCTGCCATTTTTTGGCTTTCTCGCTCCCAATCCTCGGCATCGTCCTGGATAATGCACAGTGAGTCTATCCACAGATATGACACTCCGAGTCGGCGGCAAACTAATATAGCATCTTGAAACGACCGTGGCAAGCTGTCCATCGAGATGGCTTTTTTACGCTCTTCGATGTTGGTCGTCTTGGTCTGAGGTAAGAGATCTGGTTTAGGACCCCAACAATGGCTAAGGGTAAGATATCTCCCATGTTGTTCGGTGGTTTCGACTAGGCATGGAGTACCATCTAGATTCTTGCCCAACACGTGGATGATACGGGAAGGCAATAACGGTTCTTCAGAGAGTCTGCACGCCGGATGGTTCTCCTCGCAAGTCCTTAGCCAGTACGCCAACATCTCAAAGAGTTCGTCTGGAGGCTCATTCGCATCCACTGCGTTAAAATAAGCAACTGGCGATCGTTTGTTCGAATTCGAGAGCTCGATATCGTCCCAGTTCACTTTGTTTTTATTAGCAATTACGCAACGAGATGAAGCAACCAGACTTACCTTTCATATACAAAACCACCTCTATCCAAGACTCCTTCAACGTAACTTTCCACGCACAGTCCTGAAGACCACGGTTCGGCGTCTGTTGTTTGATATTAAGCGGTAACTTCTCATTGCGTTCATCTTTAGGAGGAAGATGCAGCCTGAGCAAGGTGCATAAATGGCATCCCTTGGCCGCCGACCGTTCTAGCGCTTCAAGAGTTCTGTGATGAGGATGTGTGACGCTTGCAAGCCAGTCTTGCACATCCGTAGAGCAGTCGGTCGCTACTCTTCCCCTCCCTTTACGCCAGCTGCGCGGTCGATTCATCATTTCTGCGTAGTTTTGACTACATTGTGCGAGGACCCGTTGGCAGGTACTGCAGAGTTTGTCTAGTTCTAGAGACATGTTGAGGACTCGATGCTGTGAAAATATGAATCCAATATATGTTTGAAACTTTCCTAAGGAAAGTGCGAATCTGAAGGATCTATGGCGGAGAGAAGTAGACTTGACCACGTCATGACGAGGCTGAGAATGCTGCCTTGTTGATCACGGTTGAGGTGCATGAGGCTGAGGATGCCTACATTATGAGCAGCCAATCATCTGGTCGCACTAGCTACCGCTCACCAGCACCACATGTCTTGCTGCTCTAGGTCTTTCAGCTTCGATGAGATATCCTTCAATTCATAATTGGACCCAAATTCAGCCGATAGTTCAATCTAACAGGATCGCCAGATGTCCTTGAACCTCACCGCAGAAACCAAAGGGCTAATTATCTTTGTTGCCAGTATGAATCCTCACAAACCCAGGTAAATCTTAGCATCAACCTCATCCTAACCCTCAAGCCCATACTCCCCTCCCATTCAACCTCCATCGCTGCACCAAACCCTCTCCCCTCACCTCTTCTCATCAAACCTCACATAAACCTCCCAAACCCTCTCCGTATCCATAGCCATACACAACCACCTCCCTTGCCCTTCCCCCTTCTCCACCCTCGCAACCCCCACCCTTCCCTCAACCAACTCCTCCAACTTCTCCCTCGCCACAGCCTTCGCCTCCTCAAACTCAACCCAAGACCCAGCAATCCAACTATTCCGCGCAACCCCAATCGGTCTCCCCGTCCCCACATACCCCTCCCTCGTAAAATCATGCACAAGCGGTCCTTGCACCAGAACCGTGTAGACAGGGATGGGGAGGAACGCGTGGACGGCGGCGTTTTCTTCCGTCACGATGCGGAGGATGGTTTTTGCGGTGGGTGCGTCTGGGTCTGCGCCTGGGTCTGAATCTGGGAGGGAGATGTCGAGGCGTCTGAAGCTTGTGGTTAGGAAGCCTGGTTGTTGGCGGAGGGTTTTGAGCTTTTGGACTGCGGATGGGGAGATGGAGACGGCGGTTTCGATGTGCGGGAGGAGGGCTGCGAAGGTCTGGTGGGGCCCGTGGAAGGTGAAGCTGTCGGTGTGGGGGGTTGTGATTGTGAGGTAGTATATTGTGGGTGGAGGACGGGATGGAGGGAGGTTCTCCATGGCGTGGGTGGCGTCGTAGTTGAGAAGGTCGGGTGGTGGTATTGTGGTAATGTTTAGGTTGTGGTTGAACCGGAAGATGAGAGTGTTTGGACTCTGTGGAAGGATTGGAGAGAGTGCTGTTGGTGGGTTGGCAGAGAGCAGACAGTCTTGTAGAAGAATGGGCCGAGAGCTAAAAGGTGCAGTGAAGGAAAGAGATTTGGACGACTTGTTTTTGCCTGTTAGGTGAAGGTTCGAGTATGAGGTTGATCTTTTTTGACATTGATAGGTACAATTTTACCTTAGAATTTACTGAATCACGCCATGAATAAAGAAAAATGTATCAACTTTGGAGGCTTTGGTCAAATATACGTGTGGTATCTTCATTCCTGGGCGCCAAGCCAGCTACACATGGGCTGGTCAAACACATGCAATACTTTTATCCCGGTCCTCGCTGACGCCCAAAACACCGTAAATGCAGGTGAGAACACTCATTATGTTCTCTTAGCTCTTCTACTCTTCCCTAACCTCTTACTCGCTCCTCCAGCTTTCCCTTTCATCTTCTTCGCCGAATAGCCGCTCATATCAGCGCTCGATATGGCATCGCCACTCTTTGCGTGGCGTTTCTTGCCGCCGAAGCCGTACTTTGCGTCCTTTTTCTGGCGTTTGTGATTCGGCTTGCCGTCGTCTCGACTCCGGTCACCCTTCATTGATTTCGCGGCGTTGTCGAGTTCGACATCAAATAGATCTTCTTCATTTGGACCGGTGAGGTCGGCTCCTTGACGTTCTGTGATATGTTAGTGTCGCATAACAGTTGTGGTAGAACATGAAAGCTACGAGAGCGTTAGACTGGGAGCCTCACTTCTTTTCAGGATGCTTATTTTCTCCAGCGTATCCTTCTTTTCCTTGGCGCGCTCTTGTAGCTTTGCAACTTGTACCTGTTTACCAAACTTCTTTAGGTCTCGTTGCCGTCTGGCATCTGCAGCAGCTTTCTTGCCCGCTGCCTCATCGATCATTTTCTGCTTGATCTTGCCCATGTGTTCATCATCCTTCACCATTTCAGCAAAGTAGTCAGCCGGCCTTGAGAACGATACACCTTCCTTCTTAAGTAAGGCTCTGGCATCTTTGACGGCGGAAAGCGATTGGGAATAAAAAGCTAATTCACGGTTAAGGTCATCTTTTTCATCATTTGTTAGCCTTCGTCCAATACTCTAATAGGTTTGTAACATACCCTCAACGTCAGGTATCTCTACAGGTTCATCGGTAGTTATGGATTGATGCTCTGAGAAGGGTAGCTTAGATATCGGAAGTGCGATTCGATTTAGAGCGGCATGCAGAGCAGGGACATTATTGATTGTCAAGCGCTGGTGTGAAAGTATATCTTGAGGTCTATCTTCGGAGGCCAGAGATTCGATATCGGAGAGGGGAATATCTTCGGCTTCTGCCCTCTCATCTTCCTCCTCTTCGGCATCATCGTCGGAGCTCCCTTCGCTATCGCTGTCTTCGAGGCGTGACATATCAAACTGGCAAGAAAAGTTAGCCAAAGCCAAAGTAGAGCGTATTAAACACCTTACGGCAGGGCGGTCGGGCATATCATCTGAACCATCCCCACTCAGCTCCTCTTCTTCCTCATCTGTTTCCCATTGCTCATCATCACCGGCACCGTTTGCAACGGCACTGCTCTTCCCACCCTTCTTTTTCAAGGCTCCATTGATAGCTTTCCCTCCTTTCCCAGCTCCACCATTGAGCGTCACACCGCCAGTCTCCTCTTCCTCTTCCGCATTTACTCCATTGCGCTCTGCCTGTGTCCTCTTCCGTTTCCTGGCCTCTTTTTCTTTTTTCCTTTGCTTCTCCAACTTTATGTCACGGCCCTTGTGTCTGTCCAGTGCGCCGAGGAGCTTGCTTCGACCCATTCTGCCTTGGAATTTCGAATTGTCAGATAATCGATGTAGTTGAGGTGTCCGTGTTTAACGAAGTGGAGTGAATCGAGCCTCGAAGTTTTGGCGAAGAAATTATTGGCGCTATCATCACCGCCCGCGCTTAGCGGCTGTGGGGCGGCTATCTCAGGACCCACATCTGAGGATCACGTGCAACGTAACCTCCCCATTGCAACGGACTGTCTGCATAAACGTAGATAAATCTACAACAGTCTCCAGCAGATTTTTGAATTAGAGCCTCAATCTCCAAGACTTTTTGGTTCTTCAAGTCTCCAAACTCTTCAATATACAGCTCAGAACAACACCTAAACAAAATGTCGAAACGACCGGAAGGATCAACCGACAATCTTGTACGAAGACCCAGTATGCTCTAAAACATATCTGAGATACTGACATATTTGTATTGTAGCCAAGTACTGCTACCACCGACACCGGCACCGGCGAACTCACCGCCGTTGTAGACGAACTTATTGGCCAACTGTCTTCAAAATTCACAACGATATCGAGTGAATTGCTTTCTAAAAGTAAGATTTTTTAAATACTAATATTGGGTTTATGAATACCTTGGGTTTGGATATCAAAACTACAATGTGGTTGCTAACGAAATGCAGTGGATGACATGTCCCGCCGGCTCGATAACCTCGAAGCGACGATCCAGGGTGGAGATGGTAGTAAAGGGTCAGGACCGAGCAAGTGAGAGGGTCTTTGGTATACGCTCTTCGAGATCTTTTTGTTTTGCTGTTGAGGCGACAGCGCACGGCACGGATTGACATTTTTCTACAGTTGTAGCTTTAGGTTGGAGTCAAAGGAGTATGTATTCAGATTTGGCTTTTTAGATGCTAGAATGGGTTATCGGGCGTCACACAAAGTCAAAGATCGGTGTTGTACTCGACGAACGCCATATCATATTTCATAGAGTTACATAAGTTACGCTAGTAGTGTAATCTATTGTACTGCCATCCTGTTGTGAATGGGCTTGTGTTTGAGTAACAATAGCCAATCATATATCCCGCTGTACAACTTGCACCTTACAATTCACTTTTCTCTTCCAGGCCCAAGAATCGCCTGAGAATGTTACTCCTGCTGGTCAAGTCATCCTGCTTCTCCTGTGCCAAACCACCCTTCTTGAGCATACCCTCGAGTCGCTTAAGCTCTTTCTCAGCATATCCCTTGTTCGCATTGGCCTTCTCGAAGACCTTAACGTAGTATTGGGCGTACTTGTCTTTGAGGCCTTGAGCAGCCTTCTTGGCCTCCTCAAGACCATCACCGTAAGCCCCTTGGAACTTCTTCACGAGAGTATCGAGGGCTTCAATAGTACCGCCAGTAGCATCGAGTCCACCACCAACGGCACGGTGTGTTCCAGCATTCGTATTGATGAACTCGACGAAGTCCTTCTCGGCACGAGCACCCTCGTAAGGCAGGGCTTCGAGGGATCCCTTAGGGAAGTACTTGATTGTGGGGTAGGACGTGACGCCCTGCTCTTCGGCGGTCTTCTTTGAGGCTGGAGACTCGGCATCAACCTTGGCGACCAGGACAGTAGGCTCGGTGATAAAATCATTGGCGAGAGTTTCCCAAACAGGAGCAAGCGATTTGCAGTCTGCAAAGGTATGTGTCAGTACCCATAATTCGACTGCTATTCAGTAGAGGTGCTTTGGTCAACTTACGTCCGCACCACGGAGCGGTAAATGCAACGAGCACATCCTGATCCTTTCCAACCTTCTCTTTGAAGCTCTTATCATCCAACATAGTCACGGCACTAGGCAACTTGCCCTTGATCTTTGGCTTCAAGCCTGTCTTTTCCGTAATGAATTTGCTTAAGCTCTCAAGATCCCTGCCACCATTGTACTCCTCTGGCTTATCGCTCTTGCCATCGAACCATTTTAAAGTAGGAAACCCTTGGACGCCGAATTTCCTTCCAAGATCTTTGTGGTTATCCGCATCCACCTTAGCAACTGAGACTTTATCTTGTGCAAAAGCGAAATTGGTAGCGAGCTCTTCGTATATAGGAGCCAGGTTCTTGCAATGGCCACACCAGGGTGCGAAGAATTCGACGAGAGCTGGCTTCCCTGATTTCAGGACTATATCGTCGAAGTTTGTGGGCATGAGGTCGAGCACGGAGGAGGCTGCTGCACCAGGGGCGGACCCGAGGAGGGTGAGAGCGGGGAGGACTAGATTGAGCAGCATTTTGACTAGTTTTGGGAGGATTTGAGGTAGCTTTGCAGAGAAAGAAAGGGATGTTTTGAAAGGAACAAGTTGAGCTTGAGCTGGGACCCTTTGAACCAATGGTGGCGGGATTCAATTACTAAGCCCAAAGAGGACAGCGTTGCAGTTTCGACTGCCACAAGTCCGATAGGTAATCACCATTAGGACGCCTCACAACCCCAAATTAACACCTATCAAAAATTTAATCTATCTAGTTACATTAGAAATCGCACCTATATTATGAAGATTATCCTTATATATGACGACGGCGCCACGTCTAGCCACTGGATAGATGCGCTAAAGGGAATATTGAGTCGGAGATCTATGATCCAACTCTTCGATATCTATAAACGGAGTAAAGAAAATCAAAGGCAAAGTGAGGAGCTCATGAAATCGTTGAGGGTGCTTCAATTGAGCCTTTGACACTATTTTGCTGCTATCACCATAACTCGCAACTAAATTCCTAGAACATTTCACGGTGTCATTTTCTCAGTTCTTCTTATGCTGTTCATTTGCCTCATCCTTGTTTATATATGGTCGGACTTCAAAATTGCCGGATATGTGCTCATTCATTTATGATTTCTTTCTTCCATGAGGTGTGGGTTGTCTCCACTACTTCACTCGATCACACACCATGTTGTACTGCACCCATTGTGCATAGACTCGAAAAGACAAATATCTCTAAACAGAATCTCGGTCGTACGTGGCTCTGACAACTGTAGACGCATAGTCCCGAAAGTAGCTTTGATACTGAACGAATGAGTAACTATCCCAAGACCGAGTATATATTTGGTTTAAGAGAACATGCCGTTTTCACAGTCTGAGATACGTATACATTTTCCGCCATTCAAAGCCTATAACAGCAAACGTATCGCGACAATGAAACGATAAATCATCCCGAAGGTCACATGTTGCTTGTGCTCCGATTGATTTTGCGAGAACGACCCCTGGTTTGTTGTTGCGTCTCGATTCAGGGAAATTGAACAAACGTGCAATTGTCAAGTTATAATATAAAGAAGCACAGGGGTGTCAATATTCATCGTACTGTGAAAACCTTTGGCTGTACAGGTTCAGAAGGTATCTATTCCAAATAATACCTTCTGAACAACCCCAAGGGTGTCAACTGGCTTCTAAGCCTTGTACACAGTCTAAATTGGCTCTGGAGGTAGGTAGTAAAGCAGGTGGTAGGCGCAGACCCTCCGAATACGACGATTTATAACACACCTTGTGAAGGTTCTGCTTTCCAGTAGTCTTACTTTCATTTGGATACTTCTCTCTGGAATCACCATCAGCCAACTCGAAGATAAAGGTACGTATTTGACACGTCGCTTTCATCTCATTCATGTTTCTGCGTTGTGGGCCTAGAATTAACAATTACCGTCACCCTTTCGAAAATGCACTGACAGCGTTTGAAGTCCGCATCGCATCCCTCAGGTCTCATTTGGCATCCCGAAAAGAATGGAAGACCCTTCCGAACTGGCCAGGTCCCTCTGCATCTCTTTTGACACAAGTCCGAGGTATGAAATCAGAATGCGAAAAGTTAGTGGAGAATTGAGCGGTTGATGCACAATAGGTGTTATTATTAATTACACTATAGACTTCTAAAGCCCCTTAAATCTAGGTAAATTTTATTATATAAGCTTCTTTTGAATAATCTTTTAAATAAATATTTATTCTAATACTTTGTATAAAAATTAAATTACCTTTGTAAGCTAGTAAAAAAGAAGATAGTAGACGCACACCTATTCTCTTAAAATAACGAATTATGACACCCCCTGTGATGTGAACAAACGGTGGGACCAGTGTATGGAGGCGTTGAAGCATTCTGAACAGGCGCGCCGTGAAATGTTTGATCAGAACGATGTGAAGAAGCAGACCGGTCAGTACAGACTGAGTTTGATGCAGATAGGGGCACCACTTGAAGCTATGCCGGGAATGTTAGTGTGCCTAGTCAAAAGGAATAGGCCGCAGTAGGTAGGCTCGACTGGTCTGTTTCACAGAGGGCATGCGGCATAGGTAATCATACCAGAATGGCACGCCTACTATACGCCATGTTCCTTGCTTGTGATATAACCATGTGAGAACCACCGAGCATGTAGGGCTAAGACATGAGGTCAACATCGATGGGAAGCCGGAGCGGAAAATCTAAACACCGTGGATGAAATCACCCTTCTCTGCCGGCAATGAACCCATAATCTCATGTCACCGAGCCTCATGACCTTCTGGCTAAAAGATATGTGCCCACTCCTACTCGTCAAGTTCTCGTACGGCATCGACGTACTTGTCCATTTCTGACCCTCCACTCAAAACGATCGAATCCAGCCTTGCGGACCCCAACGTCCCGTTTCTTAGGGGCCCAATGCATAGCAAAATCTAGCATATGTGATAGGTCATTGCCTCGGAGAAGTTTCGCTTTCTAGGAACGTATTGCATCTTTAGAGCGCCTTCTATTCACAGACGGCGTTCAACAGCCTCGAGAAGTTCAAGTATTTCCCTTTCTAAACTGTCCGTTTGATGCGTCTCTTGTGTGTGAACGAGTTTTTATTCTAGACAATCTGTGCGCTTGACTGATGCTTCTCTAAGCATTAGGTCAAGGTAAACTATTTGTTCCTGTGTACTCCGTATTCACCCAATCTTTTAATGGCAGTGCTAAACGCAAGGCTGAGGATCAGATGATCTGAGCCTTATTTCTGTCACTCACATATTCTAGGGCATCGGGACCCGTATCCATGCATGTATGCATGCTGCTAAGTCGGAATCCCGCCAAATTGTGACATGAGTTGAGGAGGCCACTAAGAGAAAGTCTAAGTGATACAATAATGTATAACAGCGTGGAATCCCCAGCCCGGTGTTTTGCTCACATATACTGTAACAGAAGCTCGATACTTTTTCCAAAAAGGGCTGATCCCTCAGTGCCGCACATTCTCAACAACCTTTCCTTCCGGACAAAGCAGAGACTACTGTTCAAACACAGCCGGTGAATCGTTCACATCAAGAGCCATTAAAGGTAGCCTTACGGAAGTCCCCCTCATTCTTGGAATTCTTGACTCATTCTATCGCTGTAGCCGTCGTCGCTCTAATTGTTGGGATTAACCTCTCCGATCGCTACTGGTCCGATATCATCGAACAGAAGCCGAGTTCTTGAACCTTAGCCAGAGCGCAAAGCTGAAAGCATGGCAGTTTGCTGCTAAATTACACGAGATTATAATGCTGGCGCCATTGTCGACGGTGGTGTTGTACTATACCCACAGGCTACTGCTTGGTCGACAAGGCATTCCATTTGGTCTCATCGGCTCTCCCTATCGCAGCGGCTCAATTACGACCCTATTTCAGCCTCAGTTTTGGGTTACTGGATTTGGGTTACGAATGAAACACATGCCTTTCGCTTTGTTATTGCTGCTCTCTTGCATACTCTCGGTCTTTCTGGGACCCTCGTCTGCCATTGCTACGATCCCCTCCCTCGATTGGTGGTCCACCGAGAATCCTTATTCAGGAAGCGAAATGGTTATATACTATGGGCCAAATTCCTCAGAAATCTGGCGGACCAAATTCATTAGCAGTCTCTGCAACGATGCCACCAACGATGCCACCAAATGTCAAGCCAACCCAATGGAGTTGGCAGCCGACTGCCCTCTCGTGGATTATGCGGACATTCTGTACTGGATGCTTGGATACTTATACGGCGGTGCGGCTGACAACCTTACCATCTCAGAGCTTTTCAGTAATGCGGGAAGGACGGTCTCATCCAAGCTGTGGACCGGGGAAGCCTCGGGTGATATATCGGCTCTGGCAACATCATTGAGCGCCGGTATGACCATGACCACGGGGACTTTCTGGAATTACATATCAGAAAAGCACGTAGGGCTTGCGAGTAAAGTATCTAGGCCAAGGCTCTACGTAGCTCCAGAGGTCGCAACGTTCCAACCTCTCATTCATGTGCAGTGCCAATCGCAAGTCTACAATGAAACACCACCTCATGTGCTATTCCCTTCAAACCAAAACCCATGAACGGATAATCCATACACCTACACCGCGTCATGGTTCAATGAAAGCGCGGACCTTTGGGAAGGCTTACCTAAGGCAAATTCAAGCTTTAGGTGGTTCAAAGATGAAAGTCCCAACGCGAACAGTTCTCTCCTTTCCTTAGCTATTGTGCCGATCGCGGTCGTAAACGCTTCGAAAGACCTAGTTCAGTCGTCTTTGATTGTACCTTGTTCAATAGATGCTCGATGGGTTGCGAATCAGATTAGCTACCAACCCTTCGTTTCAAACCTCGTCCAAAGCAATTTCACTGATCCTCTGGTTTTTAGTCACAATTACGATATGCTCGACGCATCAGCCTTCAGGAAACGTTATGGTATCTCGGACCGCTTGATTGATCTGGACATCAGCTGTGCCAATCTCCTGGATTATAACCTCAACAGCACGACGGCAGCCCGATATGCAGGGGACGAACCAGCGATGGGGCGACTACTCCAATACTCAGTCCAGACCGATAAGAATAACATTAGTTGGTACAGCGTTCCTAACAAGACACCTGTTTCCCTGCAAATGGCGACAGAGGAAACCATTGCCTCGTTGATCGGTCTGGTCCTGACCGATGTAATGGCTGTCACGGCTTACATAAACGATGAACCATATCTCGAGATTGAGTCAAATCCTATAAACGACATTCTACTCGAAATGATAGCATTCGTCGACAACAACTCAACCTTCAGCTTTACGTAACTGTTCAAGGATGACTACAAGAACAAAGACAAGCATTTCTCAATGCGATACAGGGTCGAGAGATACAGCTACGGCTGGGGCGCCCGAGGCAAAACTATTAAAGCAGCACTCGCGTGCTTGCTGGAGTGTAGCTTTGTGGTTCTCAGTCATGTCCTTTATATCATCAATACCTGGATTCTTGGTCGCTATCATCGCAGTACTTCCTGGAACGATATTGAAAACATTATGGGACTAGCAATGAACTCTTCGCCCACAGAAGATCTCTACGGTTCGAGCGCAGGAATCAGCTGGTTAGGCACATGGTCGTCTATTGTCCGAGTGAGGTATAGTGGAAATGATCATCTTGAATTGATTTTCACAAATAAAGAAGAAGGACGTGGTGGCATGGGAAATTATGGTGAGCGCGTGCTAGTTGGCAAGAAATATGTGTAGTGAAAAGGTAAGTTGGGTTCCAGGCTTCCAGTAGCTTTAACAAGGGCATTTTGATGACAAACCACTCTCACTGCACGATGGATGTCATTGTTCGTCGGACTTACCGATGTTTATATGTCCTAACTCATCAAGATAGACTTATTGCATATGCTACTTTCCAAATCACCATCAGGATAGTAACTCTTTCTCCTACGAGGTATTGACAGTCCACTAGACAATCCAAAAACTCGGCTCAACGTCCTTCTCTGGAAATGTATGGAATAGTCGCTTTGCCAGGTTCCAAGTTAATACATGACCAAAAAATACGATTTCCCAGGTCTTCACACGACTAGTAGCGCTGAGTATGAATCGCCATCCTCCCGCCTGTGGGGCACTTACATACGTATTCATCTCGCTAGCGATTAAACGCCAAAGCAAACCAGCGTACCCGTAGCGTTAGGCCAGGTGGCTCTGCTCCACATCTTTAATGGACTGTTTGCGCCATGGAGGCGAATTGCTGGTTCAAACGGCTACATCCGGACTCTTTTGCTGCGGTTCTTCATCCCCTGGACCCTGACAGTCACCCTTTTCGTCCTGCTTGCTGAACAGAACAAAGCACACGGACACGATAACACCAAGCGACCCCAAGCCGATACCGAGATACCATGCTCCACGGTAGCCTTTCAAGAGATCTATCCCACCGTGGTTTACACGACTCTCTACTGTGCCTGCCATTCCAAGTCCAATTGAGATCGAGTGGTTGACGACGGCGATGACTAGCGATGCGGCAATTCCTTGGTGCTCGTGTGCCATGTTGTTGCTCAATATGATGCAACCAGAAGGGAACGACATATCCTATTCACTTCTGTCAACTCTCTGCAAACTATCTTGTCGATAGAGAGACAAACCATTCCCCACGGCATGATGATACAGGAGACAACTATCCCCGCCCAGTATGTGCGCTTGACTGGAAGGGTGGCAAGCACGATACTTCCAGCAGTGAAGCAAGTCATTGATATGAGCATTACGAACCCAGGAGGGATGATATTGAGGAGCTTTCCTATTGTCAACGCAGCGCATAGTCTAGACATGGCAACTGGTATAAAGTATGCTGTGGCCTAAAGTGGTGTTTCTCGACGTAAAACTTCCATCAACTGCCAAATGTAATAGAGCCAGATGCCAAATGCAGACCATCCGGCAGCGACACAACCAAGGACAAAGCCCGTTTCCCTAGAGAGCGAATGCATCGGTAGCAATGGCCAAAACACTCTACCCTCAACAACGAAGAACACGGTCATAAAGCAAATTCCGACGATGAGCAGGACGTATACGTATATATTAGGCCACCCAACAAGCGGCCCCTGATTCCAAGCAAAGTTTATGAGTACCAGACCAGGAACACCGGTTAGGATGCAGTAGATATCGAGACGTTGTAACATCGACTTCGACATGTTATGGTGTATGACTGGAATGCTTGGTATAGCGATAAGAGAGGCAGCAGCAAGGACCAAGGAGATGATCGCTGTCGTAAAGTATGCCCAGGGCCACCAGTTTAACTGTCCATACAGAGCCGAGAATAGAGCTCCAAGCAAGAATCCACCCGATGCTGTTAATCCAAAAATGCTGAACACCATATCCTTTCTCTGCCCAGGAGGATACGTTCGATCAAGAATTGCAATCGCATTTGGCAGAGAAGAGCAGGGCCGATTCCCTGAAAAGATCTACAGATGTCGAACAAGACCTGACCAGAGTAGACACTGAACCCGGCGATCAGTGACCAAAGGGCAAGCCACAGGTACCCAATTATGAGGATCTTGCGATGCCCAGAGATATCACCTAATCTTCCACATGGAAGGATAAAGGTTCCAACCGTAAGACTGTACGCTGCGGGCATTTAGCTCAGAAAGCCAGCATTTGATATGCCGAAGCTCTCGCCAATTATGTGGAGAGGAGTAATTGATTGTGCTAAGCATGCTTGTGTGAGAAGCTGAGCTGTGCAGACCATAAAAACGAAAGCACAATCGTGGAGTAAAGACATCTGAGGTCTATCAGGCCAGAACCAGTACCAAACACACTCAACATCACGCAAATAATCACTCTTGATGCTGTACACGTGTATTCCAACGACTTCTTCAGGGTTGTCCATCCGGCATTTGAATTCCTGGACCGGCAAGAATTCGTACGGAGAGCGACTTTGCAATGGAAAGGGAATCCCACTGAAGACAAGTTAAACTTGGATGTAGTAATATGCGGTATACTTTCACTGGGTTATTTCGTCTCCCAGAAGACCGGCAATGCTATAGAGGTAGCTCTCACTAGTTTCGCGAAAGAACGATTAGAAAGCGTCGCATTGGTGAAGCCTCCAAATGTCGACTTGATTGCCGGATGGATCCTCTGTGACATATATCTCAGGGCTACTTCATGTCCTCATGCGTCATGGATGACCAGCAATATCACGATGCACCTCATTGAAGCATCAGGCATTCAGCGAGATCCTTCTTCGGTTGAACTCATATATCCGCCAGCAAATAACCTGTGCGGCAATAATTTACAAACGTTATATCAGCGAAAGGTTTTCTGGATCGGAGGAGCAGTCAACGCTATATTTTACTATGAGTACTCGCGCCCCAGAATCATCATCGACAAGATCACTTGCGCCAGAGTCAATGCAGATGTTAGCAAAGCGACATGTGATCTGCTTCAACTGGCCGAGATGATACCAGAAAACTCTCAAAGCTGCGACGACTCAACAGAAGCCGCAAAGACTGTGTCCATGCTCAACTCGCTTCGAGCTTTTACTTCTGCGGAATTCCCAATATCGCTCTTCTGTGCAGACCTTGCATTTGCTGCATACCGCCATCTCAGAAGTGTTCGTAACATCGTAACCTCTATGACCCCATCCGTAAATCCAGTAGTATCACATCTACTTTCCATCAGTACGGCTGCGCTAAAGGCGATCCGCGACCAGATGTCGGCATCTTCATTGCTATCTTCTCTCCTCTCCCTAGATGGTCCAACAGTGTCTCCATGATGGTCACTCATCTCTATTCCATTCCATTTCACCCTTATACTCCTTTCTTTAGATACACCACAGTCACTCAGTCAAGTTTCCGATACCCTTGGCGTCCTTCAAGCTGTCGCAGCAGCATTTGACACCCACCTTACGCGAGAGGCAGTGCAAAATGCCGTCATGCTTGTTCGTCTAATGCAGAGACGGAAAGAGCGGGATATCGGCGCCTTAGTAGAAGTGAACCAGCCGGCCCTGAGCAGCTTAGGCGCATCGGGCGGAGGAGATGTGGCCGTTGGGATGGATCCGACTGTAGCCGGCGGATTGAGCAACAATGCGAGTTCTCGGCAGCCTATGCAGCGGCAGGGCCAGCAACAGCAGTCGAATGGAAAGGTGCGGTGAATGATCTCAGTTTCAGGCCGAACCTGATGCACACCTATAGTGGAAGTTTGAATGGTCTTGCCATACCCGATAGTATGGCTTTAGACTGGGATACCATATTCCAGAATCCGGATTGGTTTTGAAAACATGCACCGCGGTCATGATTCTACACATACGATACTCGTTGGAAATGGGATTAAGGGTGTGCACATCTTACATTGTTTCCGCTGAATGTGAAATCTCCTCCCACTTGAAACACATCTGGTCTGAAATTCAGGCACGAGCTATCAGCTTAACACATCTAGCTGAACATGGTATCGTCTATTTGACTTGAAAAAAAGTCAAATCTGCATTGTACTCAAGAGGTGTTGAGCTCGTATTGCTACTTAGTGCTCCCTCCTTCGGATCCAATGAGGCCAGGTCTCTAGCCTGACCCGGCGCCTAACGAGATGAACAACATCTCCCCCCCCAAACTTCCCCCCCCCAAA